>JAHPZR010001865.1:0-10000 GCA_019787425.1 Platygyra sinensis
TATATAATTTTAATTTCATGTAGCTTAAGTGCATTTTAATGTGTAAATGGTGTCCCCAATTACTGTTTTAAGCTTAATACCATTGGCACCATTAATACCATTTTGAGGTACATCGATACCATTGATTAAAGTCTCATTATTTTATTGTTTTATATATCTTAGCATCAGTGTCTACCCTACTGTATGTTTGATGGGTTTTTATAGTTTACCTCCTTCCGTAACATGCATTAAGGAGAAATTGGTACCAAATTGGTAATAACTTTATAGATATTTTTCAGGCTTTATCTTTGCAACTGCGTGGGTTTCACTATTGCTTTCTTAACTACGATGATCTTTCATGTTGCATATCATTTTCTCCCAGTCCATATTTATGATACTAATTGTCATATATTCACTTGGTTGTCTTCACCATCCACGGGTATATCACGAACTCACGAATTGACCAGCTCGCAGCCAGCCAGTTAGCTTGGTATCTCAGTTGGTTGAGTGCTGAGCCATCATCGCAAAGGATCGAATCCTGTACTATTTTTTTCCTGGCTTAATTTTCGCAACTGCCTTAGTTTAGTTGCTTCATTAATTAACTATGATAGAAGTCATGAATAGAAACTATTTGCATATTTTTACGATGTTTATCTTTCTATAATAGAATGCCTCTGCAGATCTGGTTGGAAGACCTAGGATACCCGTTGGAGGTAAGCCATTATTATTACAGTTGACTAATATCTGTTCATTAAACGAGGTTTACATGAACAAGCAGTAGGATACTACTTGTAATATCAGAAGCTTATGATGATATATCAAGTACAATCACTTACCTAAATGAGTTCTAATGCTTTATTTTTTGGTTTCAAAAGTTAATTAATGAAGCATTTTGACTTCCTTTGTATTTGGTTCTGTAATCTGTTAATGCATACCACAGAATGTTGGTCCATGTTCACTGGAAACCATTTTCGAAGTTAACCTACTGTGTATTTTGACATCTAAGATAGTTTACGCAAGCCATCATCCTTAAAACTAATCGTAATTTATCAACTTGCTAGTAAGAGTGACTCAGTGTCCCTTTGACATAATCCGATTGATCAGGACAGTCACCGTTCTGACTACCCGGAGGTTCTATTTTTGTGTTCGAACAAAAGGTGCAGCAGAAATGATAGCAAACATTGGCAACATTTGCTGCATACTCCACGTTACAATTAATCAATTTAATCAATTCTTCTGGTCTCGTGAAACCTATATCTCTTCATTAAATATTTTATCAAACAAAATTTGTTTTCCAGAAGTTGAAGAGAGTGCCCTTTCCCTCCCGGATGAGGTTTTAAGAAGTCTTCTATCAAGAAACGTTGATGCAAAGGATGTTATAGCTCGACTACTAGAAGTTCTACCCTTGAAACAAGAATCTCTGGAAAACCCGCAGCCTGAAACTAAGCATTTTGTCCGCAACCTGGCTAGATTTGCAAAAGAAATGAACCGATTTGATGTGTTCCAATTTTTGAGGGAAAATACACTTGCTGGTACTACAGGTAACTTTATTTCATGCAAACTGCATTTAATGTTTGGGGATAATTTCTGTGTTTAGTATAACAATCATCAATCAATCCTTCATTTTTTTTATTTCTTAATAAATGCTCATTTTACAGTTGGACTGGCCCGCCTAGACTAACATAGCGGGCCAGTCCATCAATTGTTACAAATGCTTTATATACCACACAAGTGAATATTGCTTGGTGCACGTCTGATTGGTTAACTCTGAGTTAATTAGCAAAGTAGCATTCTCCCCCGAGCTTCGTGGCTTGGTACATATCGATCCACACTATTCACCTATTTAGCAATGTACTAGAAAAGCCTGCAAGTAGGCTGTGAGAAGCTGCGACACGAGCAAAGGGGAAGCCAATTTTAATTGTTTTCCAATGATTGACGTTGTCTTGTGCGACCTTGTGCTACAAAGAAGGGTGAAAAAAGGTCAAGTGAAGACGTTTGAATAAATATCAAAAAAGAGTTTTGCCTTGCGTACCGTCAGGAAATTCTCTATCTGGTAATATGGGTGGAGGTGTGGCGTCTAGTGCAGAGCTGACCCAAAACATTTTGGCTTCCAAGCTAAAACATAATCAATGTGGCTATGAGCCACTCAACTTGGAAAATGGATCGTTTCTAAACAGTGACAATTTTGATGCCATTGACTTGAGGTTTTAATCCGAAGGTTAAGTTAAAGTTAAATCCCACTAGCATTGTTAACAAATAGTGCAAAACGCAACGGTAAGAGAGTACACGAGATGTAACACTGTTAAAAAGACCGAGTTATCTTCGTCCGAGAGACCGAGCCGATTATAAGGAAAGTGCCGCTTGTCTGATCACCGAAGCTAGTAATTGTTCTCATTTTCATATTCCTCTAATTTTTTGTTCTCTACTTTCCCAGCCATGTAGTATCAGAGATTTTTTTTCTCTTTTTAATACCTTTTCTCATCTTAGAAATTAAAAAAAATGCGTTCAGTGTAGAGTCGCTATACCACAAGGACAGCAACATATTTTTTCCGCTTAACAAAGTTAAGCCCTGTTCGGGAGGGTTAAAACTTGGATGGGTAGCCAAATACGAAAACCCCGTGTTGTAATGACTCTTTTTCCCTTCCATTTCCAAGGCGATATTAAGGACTGCAAAACTGCCATCCTTGTGTAATGCCGTTTCTTCTATTTAAATACTGATTTGATTGATTGTTCCTCATTTCGCCATGGCCGTATTTATGTGTATTTATTTACATTATCGTATAAATAAACAGCGGGACACGTCGTTCGAATTCTCCTCAATTCTCTTGACTGTTGATCTTTCAAAACATTTAATCACGGCTTGAATCATTCGAAAATTCATACAGCTCGTAAATTTTGTGACAAATAATAATGTGAATTATGTCTTCTTATTTCTTTTGAGGCAATCGAGTACGGTTAAACCTGCATGAGCGGGGCCGGCACTTTCGGGAAATGAGAGACTTCTCTAATTGCAGGTGGCTTCTATTAAATTTATAAAAAAGTAACGTTCGTGCGAGAATTTATTCAATGTAGAGCATTTCTGCGATAAGAATTCAAAGAATAACTAACTTAACACGGTGCAACCGACCATGAAACAGCTTTAAACGGCAGATGTTCAAAACCCGGGGTGGGGGAAATCCTATATGCAAAGGTTGAGAAATTTTCGTCGTCTCGGGTACAAATCGAGGATTCTGGTCTCACTTCGAGTGTTGACGACGAAACATCACCATTTTTAGCTGTCAAAGTATCGTTTAGGGCGCACTAGAAGAACTAATAATTAAGAGAAACGCTGTTATTTAATTTCTGTTTTCAGGCTTGATTTCTGCTGATCTCTCGATTACGCGAGTCGGGTCTACAAGTGCCCGCGGGATCCTCTCTTGAACAACAGCTAGTAATCGAACCTATTCCGTTTTAAGCGATATCTTTTAAGGGTATAATGAATCTCAGGCAACGTCCACATAAATCTCCCGTAGGAGTGAAATTCAAATTTTCCGACGAGCATTCTTTGCCTTCAAGTTTCATATGGGAGCTACCCCCGAGTTTCCAAATGTCTAAGGGGAACTGATGGAGTGAAGGAGTGAAATCGGGTCCACCACTACAACTTGGAAAATAATAAATATTTCCAAGTTAAAAACTGCAGAACTGTATACCCTAAAAGCTATTTTGCACTAGTTGACAGGTAAAAGGTAAACTCTGCATACGGTCCAAGTGGCCCGTCAGGCCGGAGCTTATCCCGGTTTCAGACAACAACAACATTTATTTATACCAAAAGAAATACAGAGAAAAGTGATACATAGTTTTAAAACTTGTAAATATGGTATTAGCTGCCTATAATAACCATAACGGCCAAGAAAATTAGGCAGCTATCTATGAAATACAATAAAGAAAAATTACGGTCATGTATATTAGTTATAAATCAAAAGTAGCCTAAGAATAGAGATACAGATAAATATTTACGACAAAATTACAAGCTAACATTACTCAGGGCAAGAAGAAAAAGAAGAGGAAGAAAAATAATTCTTACAAAAAACAATGATATTTAACAACACAAGAATAGTGACAAGCGATATTAAAGCTATTTACATTGTATTTGACAATAAAAATCTGCGATAAAATATAACAAAACATAGCACGACGTTTCGACATTTCCAGAACGTCATTGTCCAAGTGAAAGTAAAATAATGACATCAAGTATATATATCGTGAAGAGATGAATAAATTAAAAAAGCATTGAAAGTTAATCAAAGAGTTTGGCCCAAATGGAGTCGCTCTGGGTGTTTAAATTTATTGTTCTTATGTACAACATTTCATAAACGAGACAATCCCATTTCGTGCTACATCTTTAAGCATTCTAAACTGGCTCTCATTGAGTAAGTCAATGTTCCCATGGGGATCACTCAGATGGCGACCAATGGCAGAATATCGATGATCAGCAATGCGTTGAAACAAATGGCGCGTCGTATATCCGACGTAATCTGAATCACACAAATAACATGTAACACAATAAACAACGCTATCTATGCTGATTTACGATGCGAGGCTTGATCTCTTTAAGCTTTAGGTCCTGCTCAAGTTTCTTACTGGTGTAGATTGGTTGTACATCAATGCGGGAATACTGACTCTTAAAGTTTCATCAGATTGTGTGTTAGCATCTATTGTAAAAGAATAATCACATTTGTCGATGATTCAATTCACCAAAGAACAAGGGTAACCAAGGTGATGAAACATGGATTTTAGATGCATACATTCATCAACGAATGCTTGATGCGTAGAGGACAATTCCTTTGCACGATGAACCATTGTTTTGATAAGACACCTCTTGTAACGCAAATTGGTGTGACTTTGAAAATGAAGTAAAAGGTTTGTATTCGTAGGTTTACGATAGACTTGAGTCTCTAACTTGTTGCAGGATTGGGAAGAAAAAAGAAATTAAAAATTAATGTATGTCAATATGACTGTATAATTTCCTTTTTGAAGGATTTCTTGAAAGCCAATCTGTAGCATGAAGCGACTAGAAGTATTTCTACTCCTAGTCACTTCATGAGATGGGATGCTAGTCCATCGCAGGGTTACCCTCAGCAATGAATTCGCCAATACCCATTTATGCACCTGTAGTAAGTCAAATTCCTTTAGTAAAAAAACATGCTCTTTGGGCGACACATACCTATACACCCTGGAGGTAACCCGTGGCACTGTAATTAGTACTGAGAAATCTTTTGTGTTTGCGAGTCTCACAATTCTTGCACAATTGGTGTACTTCCACTATTTCGCAATAACAGACAGACTGGTACAAAATCAGTTGTGTCCATGTCTGCGTGATTGACGGTGCCATAAAACAATTTCTTGTATCCAGGTCTAGTATCATAGTAGAGGTCAGTTTACAAAATTAAGATGGCTGGTAACAGTTTACAACTATTTTTAAGCACCTAGTTGCCGATCTTCCTTTTCTTAGATTGCTTCTTTCACTGTTTCTCTCGTTTGAATGAACAAAAAAGTTGATCATGAGAGGTTATAATTATTTCTCTTTTTCTTCACACGTGCATTCAAATTGTTAGTGCCAACAAGGGTGTGTAGGACCAAGTGTTCTACTGCGGGGCTATTTATTCAGCAAGAATGACATCAGACAATATATTACCGAAAGGGCCTTTTACGTTGAAGCAGGAGCCCATCATGAGGAGCCTGCAACTACCCCATATTCCTGTCACGGTGTTTTCAAAGACCGATGTATTTTTAGTTCGAATTTATCTCGAATTCAGATCCCCACAGGAACCTCAGTGACCAATTGCGATCACAAGCACGGACTAATGTTGACATGTCGACATTGTGTTGGCATGTTCACGTGAGGCCGCATTGTTTTATCCTTACCGAAGCGTGCTCATGTAGACTGGAACTGGCCTATTTCGCGGGAAACCTGTTTGACTTCCGAGGCGAGAGTGGTGAAGCCCAATTTTGGGCATTTCTGACATAAGATTCCTTTTTATCTTAATTAATTTATCACATTTAAAAGCGTTTTTTTGTACTGCATTGTCCTCCTAGCAGCTACCAGTTGCACTGCTATAATTGTTTACTGAGTTGTTTGCTAAGTCGCGACCAGGATAAAAAGTAAAGTAGAAAAACCGGAAAAATAGAATATGATCCGAGAAAGGGATTTCTAATTTACTGTAAATTGTTAGGTTTTACTTAATAGCCAATCGTAACTAGTCGCACTGTCATTTGCCAAGGTATTGAGAGGTTGCCTCAAGAGTTTTGGTTTTGTTATAAGCAGTATTGCCTTCAACTACTTCTTTGTCACTCAGACGTAGACGGTATTTCAGTGTCGATCACTTGTTCTTATTTGCAGGTCAGGTTGTTTCTTCCGCGCATGTATGAAATATTTTCTGTTATCTGTTCCTCTATGCGGCCTAACTCTTTGATTTTCTCTAGGTCCTCGGTTATCCGAGCACCTGGGGGTGCAAGATGTACCTATTTCCATAAGGAGGGAACTTACAATTAACTTGAGTGGTGAGTGCTGCTTTTTGTGTGTGTAGAATAAGTGTCTTATAGTGACATATCCTAAGCTGGAAAAGGGAAATTGGCTGGGTGAGTGTAGTTCTGAAAAGAACTGCTGTAGGTGGCGAATCACAGAATTATTATAATGGGACTTTGTTCACGGCTCAACCAACGGTACAGACTATTTTTAAGAACTGACTCTGGAAAGCCTGGGCACCAACCTTAGAGCAATTGCTTTTCAACAGATGGTAACAACTACCCTTGGCTAACCAGCGCCGTACAAACGTCTGAATCACGGAATAAACACAACCGACGGACAGATGTCAATCATATGTCAGATTTGTTATAATAGACCATTTTACAATAGCCTGCGATCAGGGTCCCGGTTCGGTTGGGTTTAGGGCGAGATAGCCGAGTGTAGTCTAGGGCGAGTGGGACGAGCCGAGAGCGGTCTGGTGAGGAGGGAGTGCGCAGGGGAGCCTGTAGACATTCCACTGATGCCGCCGTTCCATGATACCAGTTCCTGGTATCAAGATCTGATTGGTTGAATCAATGACTGTTGACAGCTCTGAGATAAATAATTGACAACTACTTGTAAATTAGCATAATTCTTGCCGAGACCGTCAACAACGGCTTCCGTGTGCAATGCACAGTTCACTGACGACGAATTTGAAGCAGCTCTGAGTAATTCTTTGCAACATTTTCGTCATATCTCTTGTTTGAAACGTGAGCAGAAGCTATGCCTGGAAACTGTGGCTTAGAAGAGCGATGTTTTCGGAATTCTACAGACTGGTTTCGGGAAGAACCTAAATTTTGAATTGCTGCCGCGTCTATGATGGTAAGTAAAATAGACAGGCCAAACACGACTCCTACTCCTATTTTTCGGTCTTTCGACCTTTTTGTCGCGTCACTCTTGTTCATGAAAGGAATTTCGTATTGTGTTATCAGGAGAAAACTAGAGCCGTTAGATCGTGCTAGGCGGCAAATTTTAAGAAGTCATAGGTCTGCATGATTTCCGCTGTTATCTGCGTGTTGCTTCGTTGAGTTTGACACCTCTATAATTTGCCATTTGTCAGTGTATTGTTTTGGCTCATTGCTATTGCAACTACCTGTAGCTCAGTGGGTGGGGCGCCCGCGCGGCAGTGTTCGGGAGGTCATGGGTTCAATTCCTGTCGGGGACTCAGATTTTTCTTTGTCCCACGCTCATGTCATGTAGAATATTTCATAATTTACATTTAATTACCGAGCTCAAAATTCACCATCTTCATTCACTTATTACTACTCTATTTTAGTTGCGCTTAGTTCACCAGTTAAGTTTGTAACTAGTTTTTCTAGTGTGGAATTTTATGCAAAGTTTGTAGTTTTCCTACCAAAACAATTTCTGCCAGTCGTTGCGAATCACTTGAAATCAGACTTTTTTTTACCGTAAATTGAGTAGCATAAAGCGTGGAAATCCGTTAAGTGTATTCCACAAAAATTCTCATAAACGCAGCAACGATTAGAGAGGTAAGCTCAACTGAAATTGACTCATTTTTTCCTAGAATTTTATGGCAAAACAAACACAGGATTACGCGCAATTACCGCGGCAGGCTACAAACAAGACCAAACACTCTCGCAACTTCAATACACTCAACTGAATTTACCTACAGTGTCTTACAGCGAATAGAGATAAATCTGCGTTGCATTTGATTAACCGTCGATGGATGCATTTGATTAATCGTCGTGTAAAAAAGGCAAAAGATTGACGATTACCGCTACTTCGTTCACGAAAATAGATCAACTCGACGATTCCGCCCGGCGGATGAGAAAATTCCGCCAGCTCTCAGAACTAATCAGATGCAGGATTTGTTGAATTCCCCCGCTCACGAGCTGAGAAAAAAAAACAAAAAAACAAACAAATAGAATCATTTCTACGCGATTTTTCACTCTGTTTTGAATGCTAATTTAATTGTCCAGCTTTATGAAGATCATGCAGACAGCCTTTTGTTTTTATAAAAATGTTACAAGTGTAATCGTAATGAAGGACAAATAGGTCAAAAGGTAGAACGCCAATGGCCTGCATCTGCAAAGTCTTTATTAGATTATAAACCTAGGTAGAGCGGTTTTCAATTAAGTGTCGTAAAACCAAAACCAAAGTGATCACTCTGACCAATTCACAGTGAACCAATCAAAACGCAAAGCAAATGCATCTAACCGCCACAAAGCGCGGGAAAACATACAGTGCGTCAAGGTCAGGATTGATGTGGTTTTACTTCTGATTGGATGGCAGAACGGTACTATACGAGTTTCGTGAGCCATTCGTTAAGTGTAGTAATGCAGAAACAAAGTAACTGCGAATTACCTTCAATACCCAAGTGAAAACCACTCTACTTGCTATACCTCTAAGTTACAACGTGCGCTATGATTGGTCATCTTGACGAGCCGTATTCTGCTATGCGGCTCGCAAAAATTTGAAGCCGATCCTGATAATATGGTCCGTACTGTCGACCGTGTGATTTGCGCTTGGGCCATAAACCGAAATGGGAAATCCTCGAACTTCATTAGTTTTTATTAATAATGCTTTTGAAATTCGTAAGCAAGTGAAACCTAACAAAATAATGTCCCAACATTTGGCGACTTCATGGCGCCATTAATTTTATCAAGGAGTGAATAAATGAGAGCGAGTTCAAAAGAGTTAAGCCCTGTAGATTTACATAGGGGAAGTTAAGTTGAACAAAGACTTAAGCAAAGACCACGTTTGAACTTACAAACAGATTCGATCCCCGCGAGGCTCTTTGTCTAACTTAACTTCATTAATGTAAATCTACAGGCCTTCCATCTTTTGAACTCGCTCTCGTTTGTTCATTCCTTGATAATGGCGTCACGAGGTTGCCGAAATGTCGGGGCATCATACCGTTAGTTTTTACTCAAGCTTATGGACTCAGTAAAGGTATTTGTGTTTTTCTGTGTCACAGGCGGAGATGAATGGAAGCTGGTTGCTGAAGCATTGGGCCTGACTTCCGCAGAGATTCGTTATCTTGACAAGCGTACTTTGAACCCATTTGCAGAAGTACTGGCTTTTAGTTGTCAACGGCGCCTCCTAACTGTGGGTGAATTGTACGATTTGTTAAGTGAATGTGGATTTCCTATGATAGCTGACGTTCTGTAAAGTTGACTGCAGACGTGTTTCCCCTCGAAACCAGGAAAAGGTTTTCTTTTAACCAGAGTAGAGTATGAAGTCACAGTTTTAGTGTATCTTGATTCTTCGATGCACGCGTTTTATGTTTTTGTTAAGCTAGGTTGCGATGCCATGTAATGTTTCAAGTGTCTAATGGCCTTAGAGCCTTTGTTTGTTTCTGATGTAAACACACTTCGCGAGTTTTCCCAGGTAATTCAGAGAAGGACCTCTAGCTTATGTAGGTAGTGACATTTACCCTGTATTTTGTAGAAGAATTCTAATGCAATTTTTTGTAGATAGTTTGGTGCCTAGTGTTCGTGTACACTACCTAACTGG
>JAHPZR010001865.1:20000-22500 GCA_019787425.1 Platygyra sinensis
ATGAGCGATTATTCCTGATCTAACGACGATCGAACATGGCCGTGAAACTGACACGAAATGAACACGACTATTGTCATGGATACATTTGATTGACGTCCACCAAACCTTAGTTTTTGAAATGGCAAAAAAATCGTTGAAGGGCGCGCGTGACTGATAACCGCTGTAATAAGCCTAAGCCGTGTATTACACTGTGATAAAACACGATGGTCAGTTGAGAACACGAGGGAAATGTAGAAAACACGAGCCGCAGGCGAGTGTTTTCTACATTTCTCGAGTGATTTTTACCAATCAGGGCGCACGCAGGGTCCTAGCTATATTTTAATTCAAAATATTTCAACATAAACGCGAAAGCCGGCCTTTGCCCCGCCTTTGCCACTTTGGCGAAGACGAAAAAAAAGCCATTTGACGTAATCTATTATCTATACAAAATGAAGCAATTTCATTGGTTACTGTGTGTAGCAAAGAATTGTGATTGGTCGAGGAAAATCACGCCACTGTCAAATCGGCTGTCAAACCTGACTCGAGCGTCGCTCCTCTTAAGCGGCCTTCACACGGCAAACTTTAGTTGGCAAACTCGTGTTGGAAAACTTCAAAAAGTTGGCAAACTCGTTCCTTCACACGTCAAACTCGTGGTAAATAACAAACACGGCAATTTCCAACATGGCCGCTTTTTAGTGCAGTTTCAATCACCTACAACAGTGAAACAGAGGATAAGAAGAGAAGAACCAGAAAGCGGTGGAGAATTAGAAAGGTTTGGACGAAACCAAGTTTGTCCGCGCGCTCCTCCGTTTTGTTTTTGTTTTGTTTTTAATATCTTTTTAGGCTATAGATGAAACGTCCCGAACAGCCGGAGAATTGTGAACCGCTTTGATATTAAATTTAAAAAGTGTTGACTCGCGACCCCATTTTGTGAAGTGTCACGCAAATAAATCACCTGAATAGAGCTCGTTTTGATTGGTTGAAAGTTACCAACACATGTTGGCCAACCGTTCACACGTCAGATACGAGTTTACCAACACGAAAAAGTTGGCGAGAATAGAGGCAAGTTCTATTTGTCGCCAACAGTTTGCCAACTTGTTTGCCGACTGTTTTTGTGCCGTTCACACACATCAACTTGAGTTTGCCAACACGAGTTTGCCAACTTTAGTTTGCCGTGTGAAGGCCGCTTTAGAATGAAAACTTACAGCGAAAGCAGAATTGAACTGCAAAATATACCAATCTTGAAGAAAATGCTGGAAAAAATCAAGTCAGTTTTTGTCATCAGAGCAGCCCTGTGAGCCGAAAAGCTTGGACGTTGCCTTCAAAATTGCAAGAGTTGAAAAAATACCCGCGGAAAACTTGTGGTTGCGGTCAACCTAGAGGCCAGCTGATTCGAGTTTTGAATGAAAGGAGCGTAAATCAAAATGACGGTGGAGATTTTTTGTCTTTTGTGGTTGGCGTTTCTCAATTCAGTTTGATATAGTCTCTGACGACACATTTGAGCTGCGATACTGTTGGCCGTGAGCTGTTGTGCCCTGAAACGGAGAGGAACATTCGCATCGGAAAGCAAGGTTATGTGTTTATTTTATCTGATTTTAAGAAGGGATTTTTTGATGTTTTATTCCTGACATCAATCAGTGTGTCAACAGTTATTTTGACACTGGGAAAATTTGGATTTTTTAAATAAATTAATCTCAGAAACATATTGTTTATTGGGTTTGTTAAATTCGACATAAAGCAATGCTTCTCGGCTTACGAAAAACAATTTTGTGCGTTGTTTAGTCTCGCTCGACTGTCGACTAAGATTGCTCGAGAATTTTTTCTGGATCATTTTCTAAAAGAAACGGCTTTATCTTTCTTCGTCCTGCTTCTCGAACCTGTTCAATGTCCCGGCAAGACTTTTATGTACCTTATCTTTTGCCCAGTCACTTAAAATATTATCTTAATTCTCAAAACTTTCCGCCATTTTAAAACAGCAGAGGGAAAAACTTTGTAATGACACAGGGGGCCCGCACAATCTGTCTGGGTAGCCGATTGTTCTTTTATAGTAAATGTACTAGATTTACCGTTTTCCTCACCTATAGCCATATATCGCTAACTGTGTGTGTAAATCAATGATAAATAAACGTTGAATTACCTTACCTGTGGTGTATAGTCGTCCTTTTGCCTCAAAAGCGGTTTTTTGAGCGATTTTGAATGAATTTGAGTTCGCCGTTGACTATTCTGTATAATAGAAAGACAAGGGAGGAAACCTTTTTTGAAAGGGTTCCAGCGCCGGAGCGATTTTTCCCGCCAAAATCGCATCGCTCCGCTTTCAAACTTCGCAGCATAAAAGTCAAAAGATTCACGATTCTTCTCGTACCTTCCAATCGAAAATCCATCCAAACGGCCCGGAGCTAGCCCTCGAAGAAAATCAAAATCCCACAGTATTTGAGCGACTGTAATGCGTAGCAAGATCCTCACGTGCCAGCCACAAACCGTCTCGCCGATTGCCCCTTTCTGATTGGACCGTCTCGCCGAT
>JAHPZR010001865.1:35000-42500 GCA_019787425.1 Platygyra sinensis
TGATCTGTCACAAAATTTTTCGTCCAGCACCTTTTTCAGTTACTCCCTTGATCGTTGATTCGTTTCTTTATGCGATTGTCCGAAACATGAATTTCTTCCGTCTTTCATTTTAGAAAATCTTCTACTTTCGATCCAGCTACTGGAGCAAACAGGAAGCCTTCAACCTCACGGGCGGGACGACCGGGTTTGATAAAGGGCAAACCAAGCTGCCAAGTTACTGGAGCACAAATTTCTCAAAGATCTGCCTGGGAATGAAGATCGACAACCACATTAGATTTGTTGTAATTAACAAGCAGGCGTCATCCCTTTACTCATTGATCGCGGATGGGCATTATCGAGCCACCCATCTCGGTCGTGGCAATTGGATGTCCCTTGTTAGGCACACCGCCTCCTTGCAACCGCACTGTAACCAGGAAGGGTTCAACGCTGTTCCGTCAACTTGGCGCAGGGTAAGAATCGGTTTGGTCGCCAACAACGAGAACCACTGCAATAGTTGCGACTCCTTTATAGGATTTGGTTACAACTTGCGGAATAATACATGTGGAAACTATGCTGATTATACCGGCAGCAGCAACAGCGGTGATCGGAATACCAAAGGAATCGCTTAAATTTTAGGCCAGGTTTCGCAATAGAATGACGCTAGACAGTAAATTCTTCTAGATTAACTTTTAACTGAAAATACTGGACGAGAAAACTATCCGAAGTTCTGACTTCAATCCTTGACAAGTGACTGGAACATAACGAATGAATGTGATAACAACGTTAAACAAGTATTAAAAAAGACCACTTATAGAATCAGGGAAAAATATTGCCATTATAAATTATGAACAATTAACTGTTGATGCTATCGCCAATATTATTCAATTTCCTCGTCTTAATTCTTATAAGCCTCGACGCCAGTCTAAATATCCTAAATAAACGGCAGTCTCCTATACGAGGAGACACTAAACACGGCTCTTACGTTACGCTTGGGCATAAATAATGAACTGATCAAACGTCCGATTCTTTGTAAACACAGAATCTTTTTGTTGGTATGGTACGTATCGAAATTCTAGGACATTTACGCATGCGCTGACGAAATATTTGAATAAAAAAGAAAGAGTGAAATCAGTAGCGGTACCTCTGGACGCCACGCCAGGGCGTCGTACCTTGACGATTAAACCCGAGATTTTAACCCGCGCGTCGCTTTTACCAGCCTCACTGCGGACGCGTTTGGTCCTTCGCTGCTTTCAGATACCTACCCCCGGTAGGCAGTGAGGGAGAGAAATGTCGGCCCCTACACCATACCAGACAGATCACTTTCTTACACAGAGCTCAGTTCCGCCCTTGTCGATTTAAAGTATCGTCGAGCGCTTGAAAATTGTTCAAACAAGTCATTATATCTTCCATATGGTTCCAACCTGGAGTCACGGATTTCAAAGTGTACTCACGCGCATTGCTAAAGATAACAAAGTGACAAAAAGAACAACGCAATCCCTATAAAGGGTGTTAAGAATTTTTTGTCTATTTGTGATCCAGATGATTCTTTTGTGATTTGTTTCTTTTAATCGTTTACCATTTTAATCTAAGCCCGTTTCAGGCTCTCGGCTTGTTGAGTTGCGCGAAGAAAACAGGCGGGTGGTAGGCGCAACCCATTCTCTTGCTCGAATTAACCATTATCGTTAATTCGCAATTTCCTCTAATTTTACCATTATCGTTAATTTAAAAGACGGAAAGCTTAATATATGGATTATGGAAAGTGGTAATATATCTTTTAATTTAAATGACAAACCAAATGTATAGACATAGGACTCAAACCTGGAGTTGTTGATTAACCCATTGCCTAATTACCACCACACCGCTAGCTGCTCACAGACAATCACTGGAAAAGTTGAAAATTTCCATGGACATGTCAATTTTAATTTACAGTATGTAAATCTTGATTTACATTGTTTGTAAATTTCAATTTACATGTTGGGGTGTTGTAAAATAAATTTACAGGAAATTTACAGCTTTTAATACAGCATGTAAATGTTCTGTAAATGGCGATTTACATTGTCTGTTTCGACAAAGATTATTTGAAGAACATGTAAAAAACCTGTAAAATATTTTAAGCACTTTTACAGTATCTTCTGTTGGAAAAAACATGTAAATTGCTCTACTAAACCGTGTAAAAATGTGTAAATAATTCAACCGAATGCTACAAAAATTCTGGAAATGTCATGTTTGTAACCCTGTAAATACCATGGAAATGCAAAAAGGGGGCCTGTATGAAACATGTAAAAACCATGTAAATGAAAAAAGGAGGCCGGTTTGGAAACATGTAAAAACCATGTAAATGAAAAGGGGGGCCTGTTTGTAACCCTGTAAGAACCATGTAAATGAATGAAAGGGGCCTGGAAGAAACACGTAAAAACCATGTAAATGAAAAAAGGGGCCTGTGTGAAACATATAAAAACCATGTAAATAAACCTAGGGCCGCCTGTAAAACATCTTTGAATGGAAAACTAGGGGCTACGGGTGAGGGGGCGGAGGTGGTGAGTAGTAGATATTCATTGGAATTAAGCCTTGTTACTGCGTTCCCTTGCGTTCCGTGTGCGTTCCCTTTGGATTCCCTCAAGAAAGTGCGTTCCCTTTATTAATATGCATAACGGTCGAGTCCATGACGTCATCTATTGTTATAACGTAGGGAAAGAATGCGTTCCTCCATACTAATGAAGTATCTAGCTAGCTAGGTAAAAATGCGTTCCTCCATACTAATCAGCGTCGCTCTAAACAATAAAAACAATAAGGTTGCCCGGTCTTGCCCGATCGCTTTTGACCCTGATTGGTTTATGAAAAAAAAAAAAATGTTATGTGTTAAAATTATAAGCGCGAATTTTAACGAAAGCGCTATCGTTCTTGCTGCTATTGCAACGGAGAGAACGTTTACGAAAGAGCAGTAGTCAAATGCCCTAGATGTTTTTGGCATGATGGTTATAGGATTTGTCCGATATGTGTACATCAAATTCCTGTTGATCGTAAACACTTGGCAGATGGATTTATTTGGTGCGCTGACTGCCACGCGGTGAAACACATTAACTCAAACACTTTAAAAAGGACTCATTATCCTCCAAGCGAAGATGAAGACGATTGATTTCCTAATACTCTACTCAGTTTTGTTCAGTTGTAATTTTCGTGTATGCATTTCAAATCTCTGTGTATTAATTTTTTTTTTTTTGTATTCGCTAATAAACGTAATAAAAGAAACAAGTTGTTCAAACATATTTATTGTCGCGTGTTGACACTTAATTAGCGGTCCGAGCTTCTATTGTTGTCATTTCAATGATAGAGCTGTCCCATGGGTTTCTCCGTTCGAGTTTTGTCAGTATGCAAATCTAGGGAGTGGAGTTCAGTGCGTGACTAACGGAGCGGAAAACTCGAGCAGTTAGCTAAGAATTAATTCTCTCTCTCGTCAGCAAAGCTGAGAATAAAAGCATGATAGCTTCTACCTAAATCAATCGGGGTTAAAAGAGTCCGGGCAAATTAACGTTTCGAAAATCGGAGAAAGTTTTCAAAGAAAGCTAGAGAACCTTATTACGCTTTCAAAACATTTGTGGTTGTCAGCGTTTCCGAATCACGGACAGTTAAACAAGCGGTCAAAGCAGTTTAAAAAAACATGGCCGCTAGTGAAAAAAAACCATCTTCATGATAAACGTTTCGAATAAACTTAAAGTTTCGGAGATAGACTTTCTCAGCAAAGCGATTACAAGAACGATAGCGCTTTCGTTAAAATTCGCGCTTATAATTTTAACACATAACATTTTTTTTTTTTTCATAAACCAATCAGGGTCAAAAGCGATCGGGCAAGACCGGGCAACCTTATTGTTTTTATTGTTTAGAGCGACGCTGATTAGTATGGAGGAACGCATTTTTACCTAGCTAGCTAGATACTTCATTAGTATGGAGGAACGCATTCTTTCCCTACGTTATAACAATAGATGACGTCATGGACTCGACCGTTATGCATATTAATAAAGGGAACGCACTTTCTTGAGGGAATCCAAAGGGAACGCACACGGAACGCAAGGGAACGCAGTAACAAGGCTTAATTCCAATGAATATCTACTACTCACCACCTCCGCCCCCTCACCCGTAGCCCCTAGTTTTCCATTCAAAGATGTTTTACAGGCGGCCCTAGGTTTATTTACATGGTTTTTATATGTTTCACACAGGCCCCTTTTTTCATTTACATGGTTTTTACGTGTTTCTTCCAGGCCCCTTTCATTCATTTACATGGTTCTTACAGGGTTACAAACAGGCCCCCCTTTTCATTTACATGGTTTTTACATGTTTCCAAACCGGCCTCCTTTTTTCATTTACATGGTTTTTACATGTTTCATACAGGCCCCCTTTTTGCATTTCCATGGTATTTACAGGGTTACAAACATGACATTTCCAGAATTTTTGTAGCATTCGGTTGAATTATTTACACATTTTTACACGGTTTAGTAGAGCAATTTACATGTTTTTTCCAACAGAAGATACTGTAAAAGTGCTTAAAATATTTTACAGGTTTTTTACATGTTCTTCAAATAATCTTTGTCGAAACAGACAATGTAAATCGCCATTTACAGAACATTTACATGCTGTATTAAAAGCTGTAAATTTCCTGTAAATTTATTTTACAACACCCCAACATGTAAATTGAAATTTACAAACAATGTAAATCAAGATTTACATACTGTAAATTAAAATTGACATGTCCATGGAAATTTTCAACTTTTCCAGTGATTGTCTGTGAGCAGCTAGCGGTGTGGTGGTAATTAGGCAATGGGTTAATCAACAACTCCAGGTTTGAGTCCTATGTCTATACATTTGGTTTGTCATTTAAATTAAAAGATATATTACCACTTTCCATAATCCATATATTAAGCTTTCCGTCTTTTAAATTAACGATAATGGTAAAATTAGAGGAAATTGCGAATTAACGATAATGGTTAATTCGAGCAAGAGAATGGGTTGCGCCTACCACCCGCCTGTTTTCTTCGCGCAACTCAACAAGCCGAGAGCCTGAAACGGGCTTAGATTAAAATGGTAAACGATTAAAAGAAACAAATCACAAAAGAATCATCTGGATCACAAATAGACAAAAAATTCTTAACACCCTTTATAGGGATTGCGTTGTTCTTTTTGTCACTTTGTTATCTTTAGCAATGCGCGTGAGTACACTTTGAAATCCGTGACTCCAGGTTGGAACCATATGGAAGATATAATGACTTGTTTGAACAATTTTCAAGCGCTCGACGATACTTTAAATCGACAAGGGCGGAACTGAGCTCTGTGTAAGAAAGTGATCTGTCTGGTATGGTGTAGGGGCCGACATTTCTCTCCCTCACTGCCTACCGGGGGTAGGTATCTGAAAGCAGCGAAGGACCAAACGCGTCCGCAGTGAGGCTGGTAAAAGCGACGCGCGGGTTAAAATCTCGGGTTTAATCGTCAAGGTACGACGCCCTGGCGTGGCGTCCAGAGGTACCGCTACTGATTTCACTCTTTCTTTTTTATTCAAATATTTCGTCAGCGCATGCGTAAATGTCCTAGAATTTCGATACGTACCATACCAACAAAAAGATTCTGTGTTTACAAAGAATCGGACGTTTGATCAGTTCATTATTTATGCCCAAGCGTAACGTAAGAGCCGTGTTTAGTGTCTCCTCGTATAGGAGACTGCCGTTTATTTAGGATATTTAGACTGGCGTCGAGGCTTATAAGAATTAAGACGAGGAAATTGAATAATATTGGCGATAGCATCAACAGTTAATTGTTCATAATTTATAATGGCAATATTTTTCCCTGATTCTATAAGTGGTCTTTTTTAATACTTGTTTAACGTTGTTATCACATTCATTCGTTATGTTCCAGTCACTTGTCAAGGATTGAAGTCAGAACTTCGGATAGTTTTCTCGTCCAGTATTTTCAGTTAAAAGTTAATCTAGAAGAATTTACTGTCTAGCGTCATTCTATTGCGAAACCTGGCCTAAAATTTAAGCGATTCCTTTGGTATTCCGATCACCGCTGTTGCTGCTGCCGGTATAATCAGCATAGTTTCCACATGTATTATTCCGCAAGTTGTAACCAAATCCTATAAAGGAGTCGCAACTATTGCAGTGGTTCTCGTTGTTGGCGACCAAACCGATTCTTACCCTGCGCCAAGTTGACGGAACAGCGTTGAACCCTTCCTGGTTACAGTGCGGTTGCAAGGAGGCGGTGTGCCTAACAAGGGACATCCAATTGCCACGACCGAGATGGGTGGCTCGATAATGCCCATCCGCGATCAATGAGTAAAGGGATGACGCCTGCTTGTTAATTACAACAAATCTAATGTGGTTGTCGATCTTCATTCCCAGGCAGATCTTTGAGAAATTTGTGCTCCAGTAACTTGGCAGCTTGGTTTGCCCTTTATCAAACCCGGTCGTCCCGCCCGTGAGGTTGAAGGCTTCCTGTTTGCTCCAGTAGCTGGATCGAAAGTAGAAGATTTTCTAAAATGAAAGACGGAAGAAATTCATGTTTCGGACAATCGCATAAAGAAACGAATCAACGATCAAGGGAGTAACTGAAAAAGGTGCTGGACGAAAAATTTTGTGACAGATCAAAAACGAGTCATTCTTCCTATTGTTCCCTATTGTAACCTCCTATTCCTTCACCATCCTTAAAAGTGCCTCTTATCGTTTCATATCGCTTTTTTATTCTCTCCGATCCCACCCTCTAACAGTGTTAAAGATCGTACCAACCGGCATTGAACGGAATGAGATTGAGAAAATTTGCTGCACACGTGTAAATGAAAACTTCTTCAGCCCCCCTCCCACAGGACGCTTGTCCTTGATTTCAAAAGGAAGCATACCTGCCATCAATCTTCATGACTGGAGTCCACCCTCCATTTCCACATCCGAAGTTTTCCATGTGACAGTAAACGGGGATCTTTTCTGTTCCAAACAGCAGTGTATATACGCCACTCTTAAGAGACCTGAAACAAAAAGGACTGTTACGGAAGAATCGTTTTTGAGTTACTAAATTTCAAAAAAAGCCTCTTAACACAGTTTTTATCAGTTCAGGGTCAATTCAGTTTCTTTAGACCTAGTTAATTTCTAGACTTGCAACCAACTTACGGATTCTTGTCGTATAGTTCCTTACAAGAAGTAGCTGGAAAAAGAGAACGAGAGTGTGAATTGAAATCTTAAATAATCTATGGCTCCATTGAACAGTGTGGGAACTTAGCATACCTGGTGGCATGTATGTTTCTTTGAGCTCTGCAAGAAGATTTTTCATTCCCTCTTCAAAGGACTTGACGGCGTCTAAAAGCAAGATGTGGAGAAAGAGAGGTAAACAAGAAACATTGAAGAGACATTAGTTGTTATAGTTCCTCACTACAGCGGATCAGTGTGAGACTGACTCAGCATACCCGATGGCATACATCTTTCTTTGAGCTCTTCAACTGTATTATTCATATCCTCTTCGAGGGACTCTATAGCCTCTAAAAGCAAG
>JAHPZR010001865.1:47500-92456 GCA_019787425.1 Platygyra sinensis
TGACGTTTCGAAAGACAAAATGTCAGTGTAAAAGCTGGTATAAAAATTATTTTCGGGCTTTACATCAGCGCTGAGTACTAACGCTGTCAAAATCGTGATAATCACAACACTAACCTGCTAGAAAACGAAAACAATAGGCAAGTGCCAGTGTGACCAGATAATAAAAAGGAACGTGAAAATGTCTTCTTGAATTTGATTTCCTTGGTATTTGGACTTAACTATGGTAGAAAAGTCACGTTTAGCTCACCTTCTGTAATTACATTCAAGTATTAGTGCTGGCGTATTCAGAATCCTACACGATAACCATTGAAATGAGTGGAGTTCGACAAAGTTCATCCTCCTTACTGACATTCAATCAATGCCTCCGAGATAATCCACCCCATTCCTAACCTCATAGCTAGCCCTTGTTCTTAAACAACAATCCATAAAAGTAGTGAAGCCTTCCAGCGTTAGTTCCTTGCTTGTTAAAACGAAATATTCACGTGCTGTTCCAATCCTTGCGCATGTTGCATGCTGAAATGGTAATTTTAGCGTCCGAAGTGGATCTAATTTGTCTGTCACGCAATAGTCACTTGAAAGGATTTTTGTTACGCATTGCCAAAAATGGTTAAAAAGAATAATAAATAGAAAGATTCAATGAGACGTTCAAAGCAAAAAAAAAAAAAAAAATTTTAAAGCCAAAAGGATCCAAACGTGACCCGTAAGATATGGCGCGGAAATTTCCCGGGAGGAGAAACTGTGCATTTATGTGTTCTGGGCTCGGAAGGGTGTTGGGATTACTCCGCTATATGGGCTATCAGAGGTATGGGTGGTCGCAAAGAGTATGGCTTTTGGGCTGTTTATGTCTAAAAAAGGTGTAAATTTTATACACATTGGACTGAAAAAGGGTGTGTTTTTCACCCTGGCTTGGCACTAGGCATTTTGTTTACAATCATGACTCAATCAGTTCAAGGTCTGGGTCAGGAATTTAAAGTAGAAATATGGTTGGACAGGTATATTTTGTTTTACCAAGCTGAACTTTTCCCTGATTATAATTCTCGGCGTCCTGCCTTGCCGTAACATACTACTTTGACCACGTAACATGTCACGTGATTATTTTGTTAAAATTTGGTAAATCGGCGAATTGGCGGCGAATTTTAAGTCTATTGATCAACAAATGAGCGTTTTCGCTGCAAATTGAAATTATCTACCTTGCTACGTCTGGAATGATCTTCCTTGATTTCGATTTTAGAAGATATAAATGATCAAAAGTCGATTTTAATTAAAAAAGACGACATTTTACCCTATTTCTAATTTTTTCTGTGAGAAGAGGGATGTTTATTCCAAACGTGAGCGGATGAAAGTAATTGACCTGCGTCTAAACCGCGTTATTGCAGGATGATATTACTAAAAACCTCCACCAATTTCTCAAATAATGGCTTTTTTTGCGCTTAACGTCACATGGTATGTCACGTGACCCCTCAGAAGTACTAATTCTACTTTAAAATGTTCACGACGTTGCCAAAAATGTATACACCGAATGCAAATATGGCGGACCACTCGGTCGTCGCCCGGGACGAGTCGAATGAAAGCGAATGAAAGCGAGGCTAGTTGGGCTTCGATGTTTTGTTTTGATTGCTTTTCGAGAAAAGTCTTGCTTCGCAGTCGATTTGTTTCGCCCTCCCTACGCGTTTTTGTGTTCCTGAATGCCACCGCAACAGAGTGGAATCTTCCACAGCAGAGAAGGGGTTCTTTTTTTCAGTTTTCTCGTTCGCCTCTGAGGGGAAACCAAAGAGACGGAGGCAAGGAGTTCTGAGGAGTTCACATTCGCCGAAGGAACTGTTTAAGTTCAGGTTGGAATCGATCTAAGAAAATGTGTAAGCGATCGTATTTAGCTCTGAGTTGTTGTCATTTGGCTCAATGCTTTCACTGGTTTCAGTAACGGGGCAGTTGAAGTTCATTTGCTTGGTTATTGCACCGTAGTATTTATATTTACTTCGTGCGATTCCGTGCAATCATGCGAGTGGACGCGAACGCAAATAACTTCTTCCTTTGAGATAGAGGATATCATTCAAGGAGACCTTTTCTTTACCCTGGGGAGGGTATTGGCCATGAAAACCGTGTTGGAACACCACCAGACACCACATTAGCTCGTCATTTAAACGATTTTTCTGAGATCTATCCTGAAACGTAGCAAACAATAGCAAACTTTAGTCCCCGCGGCGATCGTGAACTCCTTTTCTCCGTCTCAACGAATTGCATTGATCCACTATTTTCCCTTAGAGGTTAACGGTGGAAGATTTCTATCCCCTCTCGTCGCATTCAGAAACGCAGCAACTCGTAGGCACAGCGAAATAAAACAACAGGTCGACCACAAAGCAAGAGTTTCCTGGCCGGGAAGAACATCGAAGCCCAACTAGCCTCGCTTTCATTCGCTTTCATTCGACTCGTCCCGGGCGACGACCGAGTGGTCCGCCATATTTGCATTCGGTGTATAACTGGACGTGCTGATTAGAATTGGACAAAAAAGGTTACAGTAGCCATTCTTGAGATACAAACCCATAAATCTGAAATAAAGGGTGTTTGAAATGGGTTATTCTTTTGTAATAGTAATCGTTAACGTCACAAACTTGCTTGGGAGGGGGGTGGCCACATGCCGGATCGAGCGGTCCGGGTTTGAGCTCTGGCCTGGGGCCGCCTTGCGTTTGTTCTTGGGCAGGTCATTTTACTCTCACAGTGCCTCTCTCCACCCAGGTGTATAAATGGGTACCGGCAAACTTAATGCTGGGGTTAACCCCGCGATAGCCTGGCATCCAATCCAGAGGGGAGTAGGAATACCCCCAGTCGCTTCATGCTGCAGAAACCGGGATAAACTCCGGCCTGATGAGCCACTAGGCTCGTATTTAGAGTGAACTCTACTTTACAACTAGAAACTAATCTTTATCCATCGAAAGAGAAATTCTGAAAAATCTTAAATGTGCAAACCGTTATGAGCTGCTGCGTACATAAGTACAATGCGAAAACAAACCATGCCTCTGGGATTCATCTCGTCATAGAGATAAAATATTCTCATAAAGCTGAAAGACTAAGTTCACGCCATGAAATGTCTCCATCTTCTAAATTTAACCTTTTGCAATGAAACGAGGTAAATGAATAAACATTTTTTTGTTTTTTTGTACACTCAGTACATGACAATTTGATCAGTTTTCTTACTTCTCGCGTGGCGCGTGACACAAAGCACGTAATCGATCGGCTTTACACCGCTAGGTTAACAAATCAAGGCTATGTTCTGAGAGAAATGCATGAGTAGTTTTAGCGTATGGATTACATCACATCAGTCATTTTTTTTTCTGTTTGAAATCATTGCATGTTTTTTTTTTTTGCAGAACTCCGACACTGAACCGTAAGACCACAAAATAACGTAAAAGAATGGCTGTATGGAAATGTAAACAAACAGTTTCTAGCACAAAGTGTGATTTGCATTGAGAAACTAACCACTGCAATGGAAAATGAACTTGTTTAAAACGAATAAGTACCAGTTTTGTTTTCCATGTTAAAATCATTGAAGAGGAAACTTCTGTGCACATAATGTTGTAGATGGGGTAAAAATCAAACGTTATTGCAGCTGTATAGGTGCTAGTCCATTGTCACAGTTTGACTATGATTGAATTGCGCGATATCTTTTCGTTAGACAACCATTCAATTTGAGCAGTTTTCGTGCGATTTCTGGCCCTGCGATATATTTTGCGGTTCACGTTCGGATTCTTTAAAGTTTTCCGTATCGCTTACCGCGTGAAGGGTCGCAGAGGTATGTTGTCATAGCTTTCAAATAAAAATTGTTTGCTTTGAACGTCTTATTAAATCTCTTGATTCAGTTTTTGGCAATGCGTGACAAAATCCCATCAATTGACCATTACGTGACATAGAAATAAAGTCCGACATCAAACGCCATATTTACATTTCGACGAGAAGAGAACATAAGGTTTTCTCTTTACAAGCAAGAGACTGACGCTAGAAGGCTTCACTACTTTTATTGATTGCTGTTTTAGAACAAGGGACAGAAAGGTGCTGGATTTTCTCGGATTCATTGGTTGAATGTCAATGAGAAAATGATGTACTTCCCCGTACACCACGCGCCGCAATGGTTGTCGTGCTTGTAGGATTCTGAATATGCCAGTACTTAAATGTAATGTTTCACAGAAGGTAAGCTTAAACATGACTTTTCTGCCATAGTTTAAGTCCAAATACCGAGGAAATCAAATACAAGAAGACATTTTCAGGTTCCTTTTGATTATCGAATCCCAGACGCTTGCCCATTGTTTTCGTTTCTAGCAGGTTAGTGTTATGATTATCACGATTTTGACAGCGTTAGTACTCAGCGCTGATGTAAAGCCCGAAAATAATTTTTATACCAGCTTTTACACTGACATTTTGTCTTTCGAAACGTCACAATCTTAGGTGTTTTGGTGTTTTACCGGGTAGCGAATTTGCCGATTGAAAAAGTGTGCATAATTAAGAATTTTTAGGAAGTGAATTTTGGTGATTTTAAGCGGCTCGTCATCGCCTTGAAAATTAACCCACAGAAGTATAATTGGCCTCAAAAGACTTGTAAGCTCCTCAAAAATAAATTTCCAGGCTCAAACTGGAGTATTATTTTGATGGCGATAAACCAGAGCGAAGTTTATGACAAGGTATTAGTCACTGAATTTTGCGTGTTTTTGACCAGATGTAGGACCACAACGGATTTTTGATTTTTTAGCGGGTTTAAAAATATATTTCAAGAAAAAAATCACACCACGTTTCTAGGCTTACCATAGGCTATCTCTGGGAAGAATATCAAAAATTTTGATTTTTCATCATGTGCCACATATTTTTGATATGGCTCGGTCCTAGTGGACATTCTCTCTTAACTCTTCTTTCGCGAACACCGAACTATGGATAACTCGCTTCGAGAAAAACGGGTTATCCTCGGTGTAAAAACCTCACAACTGACGTCACACTATCAGAATGTTAATTATTCAATACCGATAATATACTCAGTAGATCGACAGATCGGTAAATCAGTAGATCAATGGATTGTAAATACATTCGGCTAGATCGATGGATCACTAGGTCGACTAGATCAACAGATCACTAGATCGACTAGATCGATGGATCACTAGATCGATGGATCGATGGAGCAGTAGATCGATGGATCGTTGGATCGATAGATCGCTGGATCGGTAGATCGATGGATCAATGGATCAGCAGATCAGTAGATCGATGGATCAGTAGATCGATAGATCAGTAGATCGATGGATCAGTAGATCGATGGATCAGTAGATCAATGGATCAGTAGATCGATGGATGACCCATGGATCGATGGACCAATGGATCAGTGGATCAATGGATCAGTAGACCAATGGATCAGTAGATCAATGGATTAGTAGATCGATGGATCAGTAGACCCATGAATCGCTGGATCGCTGGATCGCTGGATCAGTAGATCGCTGGATCAATGTATCGGTAGATCAATAGCTCTTTTTACGATAACTGCGGAAATTCACGCGCGCTCATTGGTTAAATTTTATTGTCCATATGCGGACAGACACATAAATTTGAAATTCATGCGACGCGTCAGCGAGCGAGAGCGGGCAATTCGACAATTTGTCATCATAAAAAACAAATTGATGTCAGTTTTTAATGCGTCTGTCCTGTTATTGACAATGAATTTCGTCATAACATTGTCAAAGTAGTCTGCGGATCCACTCGGCTATCGCCTCGTGGATCCACACTACTTTGACAATGTTATGACGAAATTCATGATCAATAACAGGACAGACGCATAAAAAACTGACGTCAATTTGTTAACTGGATCAGAGGACCAAAAGATCGATGGATAGATTCAAGACTTCGACTTTATCTGGATTTTCTAAAAAATTCTATTTTTAAATATTATAATGCGAACGACTTATCAACGTTCATTTTTAAAACGAGTCAATGAGTCAACACATGCGTTTTGACACGACAAATCTCTACAAACCCCTCCCCTGGTTCGTTGTTTTTCTTACGTGCTCGAAGTCAGCCGGTCTCCACACGGAAACAAAATTGTCGTAAATTAATACCTGAAGCGTTTTAGCGAGATTCCGCGATAATCAAGAATGGGAGCTAGGGAAGGATTTTGTAAAACCTTTTTCGTCAAAAAACCCGTGTGGGAGAGTGAGGGGAGCGCGAGCGCGCGCTGGATGACGTGTTTGGGATTTGGGTAACGGTACGATCATGTCGCGAAAAGTGAATTGAGACGAAACTTTGCAAAAGTCGCTGAAATTCTCCGATTGTCGCAAAAGTATTTGAAAACAAATTCGGCCAAGTTGTAGAGAAACTTTCCGACCTCATTTTGTTTTTGTTTGGTTTCGTAAAAGCAACGAAATTCAGAGATTCGAGCGAATATTTGTAGTGCGTTCAAAATGTTTTGGCAAAGAGTTGCCTCCCTTGTCAAATATTATACAAACCAAAAAAAAAGTTTTGTTGAGCGCGGAAAGGCCTAGGTACGAGTTTAGTGCTAAAGTGTTACGCAGGATTTTTAAGCAGCGGTTTTCCCAGTAAAAAGAGATGACAAGACAAAGGTAAACTATTCATTCTTTTCGTTCCTTTATTTACTCTCTCCCTACTCAGCAACAGTGTTTTTCCCCTGTGCGCAGAACGTGCGCGCAATAACAAAAGTAGGCACAGAAGTAACAAAAGTAGGCTCCCTATGGATGAGTGAGCCTGGGTAAGTGGTCTCTCTGTTAGCCCTGGTAAAGAGTTTTCGGTAGAAAACATGGCGGTCACGGCCAAACTCTTAATGCACCAGTCAAAGTAAACCCCGACCCCCCCCCCCCCCCCCCCACCCCGGGATATAGGTGGGGATTAGTTTTAGTAGCGTGCCAAAAGTGAAAAATGCCCCACCATGTGGAGAAATATTTTGCAGGAAATAGAAGAAAATGCCCCACCCCCTGGGGCAACTGAAGATGTTCCTGTTTAATTTGTGATTGAAAAAATTCACGAGGCAGCAGAATTATGTTTTAACAATGTCAGTTTATTTTAAGGTTACATCTGGCTCAACATTCACGAAGGTTGTCTTTTAACAGATGGCAATATCTACTGATCACATTCTTTGCAAAACCAAGACCCAGCAGGCACAGTTTCTTCAGAAAGGCCAATGCAGTCAGCATGGTACCACAGAATTGGGCATTTCTCCCCATCACAGCATATCATCAGCCCATATTCACCTCCACCGCAAATGCAATAGCTATTTTGTTGGACTTCTATAGGAGTGGAAAAAAGTACAAGGAAATTAAAAAGCTGTTATCTTTCATAATTTAAAAGTACATGGAGGAAAAACAATGAACACAGGATTCACAAACAAACCCACCTTTTTTGCATGTCTCAGTATCAGTAACATGTCTCCAACTGCGACAATGCCAATGTCTTTTAGAATTTCCTTTGTCATGTCATTGAGCATATTTTCTTGCATTCTAGATAAATAAAATAATACAATAAAACAAAGCGGCTTATTTTTGCGTCATAAATACCGCAGATGTAAATCAAGAATAGTTATTTTGTTCTTCTCGTTTAGGAATAAACTGACAGGATTACTTTGAATCTCCGATGCAGCATTTCTTAATTAATTAAGCTGGGCAGATTATATTTTTCGATACAATCGTATTAATATTTAACATGCATAAAAAAACATACCGATTTTTATCAAAAAGTTGAGCGTATTCTTCCACAAACTCCTGTTTTATACCTGCATTACGTAGGAAGGCTTTCCACCTACAAGGAATCATGCAAACAATTATTAAACGAGCGAATTTACTTCTTTTTACGAAGTAGCAAAACAAAACTTCATCGGCATCTCAACATTTAAGTGTTTGCCCTCTTTAATTCATGCCCTAAATTAATCGATGTACTGATTTGAATAAGAATAAAACGGATTCCACGAATACCCGTCAAGGCTTGTATCCGCCATCTTGAGTGATCCCATGTGCTGAAATGTACCCAGAAGTCCTTGCAGGAACGATCGCCGCCATCTTGGATTAGATCGAATCCCCTACTAATTGCCGGATTTCATACGTCGGGGGCCTGGGTACAATCGGTGTATTATGGGATTAACAACACAAGACCCATATATTCAGAAAGAGCACACCGAGCTTTTCAAATCTTTAAGTTTCGTGTTAATTAGGCCAATATTGAACAAGATACAGCCATTCAAAAACGTAAAAATTTAGTAACAAATGTATGGATTGCCGGACACTTGTCCGGAAAATGTATGGATTTCCGGACAAGTGTCCGGCAATCCATACATTTGTTACTAAATTTTTACGTTTTTGAATGGCTGTATCTTGTTCAATATTGGCGCAATTTACACGAAACTTAAGGATTTTGTAAAGCTCGGTGTGCTCTTCCTGAATATATGGGTCTTGTGTTGTTAATCCCATAATACACCGATTGTACCCAGGCCCCCACGGTATGAAATCCGGCAATGTCCCACATTCCTCAGGACAAGACGGACAAAACGCGCGAATCCCCCACGTAGTGGGGACTCAAAGAGCTGCCAATAACATGATAAAGCCCCACTAAAGCCCCACATATCCCGGGGTGGGGGGGGGGGGGGGGGGTCGGGGTTCACTTTGACTGGTGCATAAAGCTATGGTTTTCACTGTTTTTCTTGGTTTGTCTTCCACCTCAGAGTACTGAAGTTCAGGTAAATAAGGAAACAAAAGAATTTATTCGGCTTGTCATTGAAAACAGCAAAGGACAAGTCATCTGCTTCTCAAGGGGGCCTGTTCGTGCAATTCCTCGTGGAACGCGTGTCAAGGATGCAGTTGGTGACTCCCCCAGTGCTTTTCTGGTACCAGATATCTTGTTGTGGGATCCACTTTTACATTTTCCAGAGCTAGTCCTTCTCTGTCCCTCATGCAATGATAAAAATACGCAAGAGACTCTCAACCCCATTCGTTGGAAAGATGGTAGCAAGGACTACGACCAGCCACGTCTTCTGTATGGCCTAAGAAGCGATGTGCTGCTTGTTGGAAGAGTCTATCTGTGTAGAAATAAGCAGCAAATCCTTAGTCACGATCAGGGCATTTTATGTCAATTGAGAGCAGATTTTCAGCCGCCATTTTTATTATTTCATAAGATTGGAGTCACAAGAGAGTTATTCCAGTTTTTCACCTCGCACATAAGCGCAGGTATGTCAATTTCCGATGTCCAAGTCCTTTGGCATCAGAGTCTGTTTGACGAGTATGGGGTACGAAAGATGTGTTTCCTCACTGAGAAGAATGAAAGCCCAGAAGCATTTCCAAGTTTTTCACCGAAAGGCAGCAAGGTTGGAGAAAAAGTTTCAACATGCTGTTATATTATGGGATACTTTGAAAAAGAACATCTGTACCACAAAAGAATGTGTCAAATGAGAGCTTCTTCATTAAGTGCTGACCATACATTTAAAGTGTCTGCAAATATTGGCTTTTGGTGTGAGGGAAAGTGGATACAACTTTATGACAGTTTATTTATAGTTATGAATGAAATCGGCATAGTTTTAGCCTGGAAACTTTGCAAGGGAACTGCTTTTGATAAAGTTGAAGATCTGTTGACCAGTTTAAAAGACAGACTTGCCTCTAAAGGTTGTGCTGTAAACCATTTCTATATTGACAACTGTTGCCAGTGGAGGCATAAACTGAATTCTGTTTTTGATCAGGTATCTATAAAGCTTGATCCTTTTCATGCAATACAGAGAGTAGTGACAAAAATACCAAAGAAGGGGGGCAATGGTCCACTCCAGAAACTGCGCACACAAATGCTGCATGACTTTAAATTGATTCTAAGGGACCCAACAGATCATGGAATGAAAAGATCAAAGCCAACTCCATCAGCGAGTGGTATTGAGAAAAACATTGATAACTTTCTTATACAGTGGAAATCTGTAGAATACGAAGGAACAAAAGTTATCCCCCGAGTGCTATTAATGAAATTGAGAAATTGTTAGTTCATGTCCGAAAGGGTTGTTTGTCAGATATTCCTCCTTCTGGAGGTACCAGTAGGAATGAAGGAATTCACAAAGTTCTTAACAAGACTCTGAAGAAGTCAAGAATTGGAATCCAATTTGCGTTAGCACTTCTTGGCATCTTCTTTTATATATGGAATGAAAAGAAAATAACAGCAACTAAAGACCAACGAAGAATAAGGGTGACTCCACCAATTGAATCACATTTTGAACAGTTGGAAAGCAATCAAGAACAAACTGGTAATCATCATTTTGGAATAACTGATCAAGATGTGGTCCTACCAAAAACTGGAGACTTTGGCTTAGCTTCATATTGTAGTGACCATGGACAAGAAAACACTCATGGTGAAATTGTGGAACAATTAAATAACTTTTTAGATGGTGTGTCATCAAACATATCTTCAGATGAAGATGAACCCAGTTTTACGGAAAACAACTCACCGCCACCCTTTCCCAATTGAGCAAACAACAGCAGCAAGAAGTTATTAAGTCAGCAAAGTGTATGGCAGAGCTTTGTGACCAAATTCAGTCACTTGGCCAGTATGCAAGATTTAATCCAAACTTTTTGTTCTTTACAAAAAGTAGCTTGACACTCTTTCACTCTGGTTTAGTTAGCAACAAAGAGTCCTCCACACTTGATAATGTTCTATCAAATTTCAACATGGTCCGTGTTAATGTTTTACCAAATGGTAACTGTTTCTTCCTGTCTATTGCATATGCAATAGTCAATAGCATTATTCCAAATAAAGCAATATCAAATGACTTAGCCAGCCATCTGGAGTCACTTGGACTGATGAACTGCAAAGACACAAATGAAATGAGCCATAAGCTGCGAGAATTAATAGTACATGAGTGGATATCTCACCCAGAGGATTACCAGCCCTTCATTGGTGTTGGACAATTATTAGACCATGAAGCATCCTTATTTCTCAATGATGGTTACTTTGCATCAGAGTTAGGCAATTGCATGGCACTTGCAATGGCAAATTTACTCAGTCTTCCAATTGTAGTAATCACACAAATGGAAAGTATGTCAGTTGTCCCAGTTACTCCAAGGGAAACTCTTCAGTGCCTACCGATCTTTGTCGCATTTGATCATTCAGGTGAGGGTCACTATGATGCTGTGGCACACAGTACAAGCCACTACTGAAACAAAATCATGTTCAGTCAACAGTACAGCTACTGATCCTGAATCTTGTCGTTGTGGTCAAGGCGCAAAAAAAAAAGAATCCAACATCATCTCTTGTGATAACTTCAAAAAAAGATGCAAATGTTTTCAAAGTGTGAAAGGTTGTAATGATAATTGCCAATGTCTAGGGTGCGAAAACCCGTATGGAAAAAGGCAAAAACAGAGTGCAAGAGTTTTTCATCTGAAACAAGTAAAAGAAAACGACGACCACAGGGAATGACAACAGAGAGTATGTCTGGAAAACACTTTCTACTTAAAAGACCCTGCTTGGAGGGTGTTAATAGCAGATGGACACTTCTTGAAGAACTGGCCCTTATCCAGATTGTACAGTCCTCATTAACTGCAGGTGGCAGTGATATTGATATTGATGTCATTGCAATGCAATACTCACAGCTTATTGATTACTCTGGAATTCATCCCAAGTCTCAAGCTCAAATTTCTGGAAAGGTAATTTCTTTTCTGAATGACAATAGAGTTTATAAGGCCTTGTTAAACGAGCAAGTGAGGTTGAATTGGTTCTCATAGTTTGGTTGACAGTACAATTATCTAATTATGACATTCCGGAAAACTTGTCAATAGTCCAGTTTCGAATTTGCCATGACCGCTGAATAAAGCACTGACAACACATTTGTACAGGGTTAGCCTCAACCTAAAGTAAAATATTCGCAAATTCCAGCGAGAAGATGACCTGTTTACATCTCTGTATATTGTTTAATATTCAAATTTGTGGCATCTCCCCGCCAGTATTTATGAATATTTTTTTCCGTTCTAGGCTAACCCTGTACAAATGCGTTGTCAGTGCTTTTATTCAGCGGTCATGGAGGATTCTAAACTGGACTATTTCCAATACATTGAAAAATGTTAATCTGATTGCATACATGTATATTTCCAAAATCAGGAAATTAGACATAAATATTCAAGTTTGACTACATGCTTTTCTTCTATGATTTCCCTCACCCCTTGCCCCACCCATATCTCCTAGGAATTTCCAGTGACCGTCTTTGGAGAGAGTAAAGATTCATGTATTTACTGGAACTACAGAGAGGGGAAAGGGAAAGGGGAGAAGGAAAAAAGGGAGGAGAATGCCTGCTATAACAACCCTACTTTTTCATCCGCCCATCAGTTTCACCCTAATCCTATTATGTTATCTGTCAAGATCACTGCTAATCAGAATATTCAAATACTGAAAAGGACAGGTACCAGAATGCAGTTCTATTAATATTAGTCAATGTGTTACTGATTGTTAGTTTGGGGAATCAGTATGTGTCAGCCACTAGGGCTGCAGAAACGAACAAAAGGGGTTTCTTATAGTCGATGTTTCCGGCCCTCTTTGCCAGTCTCCCTGTTTTTACCTCTCTACCCTCCCCCCTCGTCATGCCTACATGTATTTAGCAGTCTATAAAATCTGTGTAGTACAGTAAGTTTTGCAGGACTGAACAAACTCAGCTTCTAAGCCTATTTGTTAAATTTGGATAAGATCTAGCATTTGTAGCTGATCCCAAGTCTGATGGAGTTGGAATGCCAAGATTGGAAACAGTTGCATTTCTGGGGTTTACCTCAGTGTAAAAACCTGTGAAGTTTTTCTTTGCTATGTAGCTATTGTTAAGGTTAGGGTCTATTATGTTGGCCTCTTGTTTTCTTATTTTTACGTCACTGGTGAGTGTCACAGGTTTTTACACTGAGGATGGCCCATTTCTGATATGCCAATATGAACATGCTTATAAAACGTGGGGGAGGGGAGTGCAAACTGTTGATTATAAATAATTTGCATTTCTTTGACCATGCCAATCAGACCGAATCACAGTCATTATCCCATGCAGGTTGTTAAAATTGAATGTGTATGGGATGATTAAATATTTAATCGTATCTATAACAAAATTCTTGATGGTGATTGGTTCTCTGCACACCTATTTGTCATGTAATCGGCGCATGATCACGTGGGTGTCCAATTTGAACTTTTTGTAATCGGACACCTGAAATTGGATACCCACGTGATTGCCACGTCAATTACACACGCTTTAATGGCTTCCTTAGCAATGTTTGCTACAGTTTTCAAAACTTAGGAAAAGAGCTACAGACATTTTCGCTCAAAAGAAGTTCTCAAAAGACATTTTTAATTCCGAAATTTGTTATAGATACGATTGTGAAATTACTCGCTCGATTACTCCCTGAATTGTACTCCACTCAGTCCAATTACTATTACTTAGAACCTACCCATCAAATTTTACTTTGAGGAAGTCAACAAATTTTGTATATAAAAATCGCATTTCTTTTGTTTTGACTGGTTTTGTCCAGGGTTATAGATAACATGTGGAATAGTTTAATTGCTTCTTTGTGAAGAACAAAAAGAGTAAGTAAACCTGGTAACAATTTTTCTTTTTGGTATGATAACTTTATTTCTGTTTCAACCATCTTTAATTGTAACAAAGGTGTTTGTACAAAAATCTGTACCAATTTATTATAAATATATATTTTTTAATAAATCATCTATTTGTTATTATTAAAATTATCCTGGAAAAATGCTGTATTTTACTAGAGATTATTTTCAACAGCATGTGCAAAAAAGTAATAGTCAGTGAGAATTTCAAAATTCTTTTATTGGCATTACTTTAATAAAAATTATTTCAAGGCTTTTGGGGTATAATGTTATTGAATAATATTTGAAATTGCTACTATGGATATTATACACTTCTGGCACAAACAATGAAAAAGTAACCTTGTAGACCTTCTGAATCGAATCCCGACAAGTTAATATTTTCATTATCGTGCAATCAGACCATGTTCTTCTGCTAACAATTTCTGAAATACTTTATACCAAACTATAACTTTTTAACAAACTTAAAGCCCATGAAAATAAATAGCTTAAAAGAGGAGCACGACTTAAGCAAACATTTTAATCATCATGACATACTCATGGCATACTTAATGCTGGGCAGTAATCGATTGCCAATGCAATAACTGTAAATACCCATTCAATCTCGGGTATTGGGGCCTACCCCAAATCAATTGAAACTGAAACAGACTTTTACACCTAATCATCATTTTGGGGAAGCTACACTAATTTTCCCAAGTAGCAGTGCCATGCAACTCTGTTGTCCTTTTCAACATTTGGTAGGTTGACTAGTAGTCTACTATGGGTACGTGGTAAGACAGGTAGTTAACATTATACACTAAAACGATGTAATTTAGGTTGAGAACTATACAATCTGACCAGAGGAGTTACTCATCTAAAATTCGAGCTCCTCCTTGTTGGAGGTATGCCCTCAGTTCGTCTTCCTGTGGGTGATTTTCAAGCATCTTATCTCTCTGGGAGGAGGGAAGAAGGTCATCCTTCTTCAAGAAATTTCCTTTATAATCTTCAAGGGACAAGTTGAGAGCGCCAAGATGATGTTCGGAATTGGCAAGGGTTAATGGAAGCGCTTTATAAAAGAACCTAGACTTCTGTACCTTCTTGAAACTACCAAGAGATTCATTGGCCAGTTCTTGAAAACATTGTTCTGTGACTTGAGGGCTGGGTCGCGAACTTGAAGAAAAACTGTTGTAGACACGTTTTGCAATGCAAAACGGCCCAGGTATGCACAAAATTTTCCTCTTGATGTCTTCTTTCGAGACTTCTAGGCGTATAGCTGAAGCCCCTTGTTTCAACTGCAAACACTGTCATAAAAGAAAACAAAACAGAATTTTTTTTTGTCATGTGTATTCTCAATTTCGGTGGCCACTTCGGACAAAGAAGGGAGCGGTCCATTCCTGATAAGACAGTAGAAACCACTTATATATGGGTCTACAAAACAACAACAAAAATGCTTATAAGTTTTGAGCCCAGACTTGGCAAACGCAAAAGTTTAATTTTATGGCATTCTGTAGTTCATGCCTAATGTAATAGAAGCCTCATAGCTCTGAGGACAAGAGTAATTTTTGGAAGTCGTATTGTGCTATGTAAAATCGCTGACCACCCAGGAGAAACTGTGTTTAGGCACCTTAAATTAAAAAGACAAAAACAACTGCAAACTACGGCCGGATAATAAGTAATAGGCCCGTTACTGATATTGCATTTCACACGAACCAACACTACGTCACCTGTGCCCCCCCCTCCCCAGATCCCCACTGCCATCCTTTCGTCTGTTTCTTTTCAGAAATGATCTGTCATCTCCTACTCCCCATTCTTCACCTATCACCGTCTATCTTCAACCTTCGACAGGAGCCAAATCGTGAATGGACGGCACTCGAGGAAGCATTATTAGCAAAAATAATAACTAACGGCACATGCTCCACTTACAACGGCATCATGATACTTGTTAAGCTGTGCTTTTACAACCCCGAAGATTCTCTATTTCATTATTTCCCGCGTAAATTCAAGTCTAGCCTGCGTGTTATTCGCGCGAGTGCGTTGGCGGCGGAAGTTTGCGAGTGAAGCTGCGAGAAGAATATGGCGAGGAAAAGTGACCGCTTCTCCTATTTTTATAACAACAACTCTACTTAAGGCCAAGGTACTTGCGCGAATAACACACTAATAAATGATTATGACCGCAGGCAAACTCCCAGCACCCTCTGTTGCGTGCGTACCGCGGTTTTCAGTTTCCACGTACAGAGCTGACTTTTTAATAACTAGAATTTAGTTACCAGACTGTGGTTACTAGTTATCGTAGTTAAACTTTCACCTAACACCCCTTATCCTAGAAACAGACCTATCGTTTTTAGATTGAAATTTGCAAAGTATTTCGGAAATGTCGCCCCCAACCCAAAAAGGTACTCAAACGTGCTCCTCGAAATGTAATATACTCAAGAAAGATACTCAAAAGTTGAGATGTGCAACCTTGAAAGGCCTAGTTAATTCCGTTTTATTTTGGAAACTTAGCTACATAACAAATAGACTGCCAGAATTCCGGTTAAACGCGCGTGAGAGGCGAAGCTGCGAGAAGCTAGGGCAAAAGCCTTTAGTCATGCGCTTGTCAAATATTTGTGTGATTTCTGTGCATATTTTGAAAGTAAAATAAACTTCCTCTTCAGGTGCCTGGCCACTTTCATCTCCCGCGCGTTTCGCTCCTCGGGTGTTATTATTACCCGACTGACTAAGAAAAAGAGAGAGTCTGTTCGAAGTCTACAAAACAAATAAGAAATAACACTTACGGCTTCAGCAACTCCCCCGAAGGCGAGAAGGGTGTCGTGCAGAGTCAAGGCCATGTTCATGGTGCTTTCGCTGACTGCCGTTGGGGTTGGTCCAGCAAGTTGATTTAAAGGCCTTGTCAAGACGATGCCATAGCACGTGAAGATTTAGGGCCAATCTGAGTGCATTTCCCTGTTTTGGCGTTGCACTCTGGATTAAACGCACCGACTGAAGCTGACATGTTGGTCTTTCCCTTGCAATATTTTATGTACAGCTCACGGGCGGATGCAGTTAACGTATATTCAACAGGGTTTTCCTGGTGGTGCTCTGTGTAGATATGTTCATACACTGTCCCTAAGCCTTTCAATGGACCTTGCTGGATTTCAGACGAACACTGTTCCATCTCTTCAATTTCCATTTGTTGGCGATCCTGGTACATAATTAGGACGCGATCCGCAAGTCCGTTGCGGCAAGCGACAACCTTTGGCCATATGTCAGTCAAAAACCTTCGAGGTGTTGTGAAGGTCGCCATATTCATACGCGCACTCTGAACGCCCACCCGCTTTCCTTTGCTGCCTTTAACGGAATACCAATAATCGCCGTCGTAAAGCTTGCACATACGCTCCACTGTCAGAGAAGTATGCGATGTTGACTTCGCCGTTGAGATCAGTTTGCTCAGGAAGGTATAACCTTTATCAATGCACAAGACGGGAACACTTTCCCCGTCGGCACCTTTTTGGAAGTTGACATAATGGTTAAAGAGACCGTTGGACGATGTTTCGTCAACTAAAATGCTTCGATCAATTCGCGGCTCCAAGTGCGAAATTAACGGTCTCACGCATCCAATGTTGCAAGCGGGAGTTTTTCCAGCTCCGGATGGAGCCAGGTCTAACATAAACAAATTTCCCTTCTCTAGAAAGGAATCAAACAGCTTTACTGTTGTGTTGCCAATCAATGCACTGATGCATGGCAATATTCCAGCCAAGAGTAGCTCCGGTGAGGTACCGTGGCTTTTCGAGTACACGTTCAGCCATTCGTGGATGTGGGCCGGAGCAATTTCGTCCCATGGAATGTGGATTTCAGCAAGCTTTCTCTCAAGATCGCTTACTGAATTTACTTCTTCAAGTCCAGCAGCAGCCATTGTGCGAAGTGAAACGAAATGGGGCGTTAAGAACTCCAAACAAAATACACGTGGGGATGTCACCTTTTGATTGGTTCGTGGAATATCTTTGTCACGCTTTATAAGGTTACGCAATACCTTAGCCGGTGTCCTTCGTGCGCGCGTTGTTTCGAAGTTCACTACCACAAACTTTATATCAGTGGTAAGATTATGAACTGTAGATTTCGAAAAAAATTGTTCACTTTATGCGCACAGCCTTCTTTAAGAAATAAGAAACCGGTAAACAGAAAACGACCGAGTGAATTAATCAGGCATCAAACGCCATCGCTTCTTCAAAAGTACTGCACATTATCAATCAGCAGAGATTTCCTGGCTTTATTTCTTAGGTTAATGAGTAATCGTAATAAGAGCTCCCGGGAGTCCAGGCACTTTGAGGATTATCAAACCTATATCTGTTTATAAACTAGTAATAGTTCTCACTAAATCTGCCCCCGCTTCTATTTTATTCGTCAAGGGTATAAAATTCTTATAAAAATTCCACTGCGTATAAGGAAACTATTATTTATTGTATGAACTGAAATTTTATATTTTTCTCTATGAACTATATCACTGACACTGTTCAACTAACTTAGGCATCTTATCATAAATATGATCCAAAGAATCAACTAAGTTAACTAAACCAACACTTTTGTTTAACTCATTCTATCACATGATATTCTTTACATAATACTCTCACGAAGTGCATTCTGGAAAAAAATATCAAACCACTCTGTTGTTCTAGTCTGATACTGAAACAAATCATTTGCCTTAATATACGAGGACTCTACAAGCAAACATATCTTGAAAGCAGAACGGAAGTCGAGAGTTTTTGCCGAGATGTAAAGTATCGCGTTACTGTCACCATATATGCAAATTAGAGTCAAGCTTTTTGTCCTCAACGAAAACGCCGCAAGACATTTATTTTTACGTTTGGATCCCTGCCAGTCAAGCCAGCCGTCACATGGGCTCTACGCCACGTAAGATTACTCGGTAAAAATAAGCGGTCCAAATAAACGTGATCTTTATATGTGTAGTATTTGGGTCGAGTCTGTCAACCCCGTTCCTGATTTGTGTCCAACAAATCAAGTTCTGTAGCAAACAGTTCAATCTGGTACCGCTGATTAACCTTTGAATTCAAGATATAAAAAAATCACTGTGATGACTGATACCCTCCCTAAAATATATTTTCGCAAATATTCTCCTCTCCTCCTCGTGCAGCAAATAATATCTTTCTCAATCTCCTCCTCGTGTTCGTGGTTGCAAGAATTACCCATGTAGCATTGCCTTGCGAGCTGACTGAAAAATTAACCGGGACCACCGTGCGTGCCTAGTTTCTTCAAATCGAGATTGATTCGCATACTACACCAATATTTCTCATATTTCACACATTCTTTATATGTATACGCGGGGGAGACTATAATGCCTCCTCGGGTTTTGGCCTCTGGGCCAAAACCCTGCGGGGGCAATTAACTTTTATATAAACTCATTTTTCGAAATATCGCGTGCGCGTTTTAAGAATTTGTTTTCAATTATTTGAAAAAGTTAAATTTTTAACAACCTTTTGTCTAGGCAAGAAGAAATTTCGACAAAAGAAGCCCTCTGAAGGTATTGTCTAACCTTAAGTCTTTTGTTGTCCAGTGTTAAAGCGTGACAAAATGATAGCAATAATAAATATAAAAAGAGAGTTCGTACCAAAGAGGATCGTGAAAGTGCTGTGGACGCAATAAGATAAACAATCAGATTCACCCCGGATGAACAAACCTGCAAACACAAAATGAATCTACAAAGGCGCAGATTTTTATCATTGGAGGCAACAAGATATCTGCTCTACTAGTGCTAAAGGCTTTTCTTTATGCGGTTTCCTCTTATGGCTCAAGTGACATAACAAGAATTGGTTCCTCAGGAAATTCGTTTTAAAGTTGAACAATAGAAAATGTTGTGATTGCTGTTACTCACTGGGAAGTCACAAGAAAAATATTTCGATTTTCGCAAAAGCCTCCCACGTTTTGGTGCGCTAATATTTGACGAAGATTTTCGCCAAGTTTCGTTAAAATCCGATACATCCACATACCCTATTAATACATTTAAATAGAGATAAATCACGCAAAAAACTCCCGCGGAAACGTTTCCAAAATTTCCGTCAATCATCCATGTCATCGACGCATCGAATCGAAATCCACCAATCACAGCCGCTGTCATGACGTAAAGAAGGTCTGAAGGTCACACTAGTGGCTGTGATTGGTGGATTTCGATCCGATCTGTCGATTACACGCAAGACTGACGGAAATTTTGGAAACATTTCCGCGGGTGTTTTGTTTTCCAAAGTCGCTTATCAACGAAAACGGTGGCACAAGCGATTGTCAACGTGACTATGTATGCCACCAACCAATGAAACGCAGCTTTGACCCCCAGCGGAAAACGGTAAGGTATGGGGGTTTTTTGCGGACAAAATTTCGAACGTAAATACATCAATGTTTTGTTAAATAAATTATTGTTATGCGTAATAATACAAATTTGAAAATAACATAAATCAATTTCGTCCAGAATACATCAATTTTGAGTGACATACATGGATGTTGTGTAGCTTACATCGCTTTCCTGAATCATTCGTGCGTGACCGTATACAACTAAAAGATGCGTGATAAAACTAAAAGATGAGGAAGCGGAAATAGAAGTGACCGGAAGTTGGCTAGAAGAAGAGGCTAATATGGCGGAAATAGAAGTGACCGGAAGTCGTCTAGAAGAAGAGGCCAATGGCGGAAATAGAAGGGGATTAGTGAGATGCTCGGATTTGGCTGCCCAACATCGACGGATTATTTATTCCTTTGGTAGACTACTAAAATGGCCCAGAAGGAGAAAGGAACACTGCGCGAAACGAAAACGAAAATTATTCAGTCCTTACTGACCTTGTTGCGCGAGCGGCGGAAATCAGATCTTGCAAAAGGATATTTCCCGCCTGGTAATAGACCTCTTTAGCTTGGGCGGTTTGTTTTCCCATTGTAGACCACGTGATGATACTCTTGAGAATTCTTGCTTTCAAATTTTCAAATAGTCGCGTGTATATGAATGAATAATTTTAAGATGGACAACAGAAAATTTCTCCAGAGAATACCACGTGTTCTACAATGGGAAAACAAACCGCCCAAGCTAAAGAGGTCTATTGATATGAGCTCCATTGTTAAAGTAAAATAATCCTTCCCTTGCTCCATCAACAGGTCATTAATTTTCCGACATGTTATGTAATTATCTCATTACACCGGAAGAACGCCCTAAAGTATATTTTCCTTCATATCTCGAAACGAAAATTTCAGCGAATGAAGCGCACATTTTGAGTTCGTTTCCGGCGAATTTTCAACGTTTTTCGCTGAAATTTGGAGAGAACGTTGTTCGATAATCGGACAAAAAAACGGTGTCGGGAAATTTTTTTTTTTGCTTCTCTCAAAAGTTATGGCTATTTTAGTGAAGAGAATGCATGTTTTTTAACCTTTCAAAGTTTAACTGCGTGTCAGAAACAAACCAGACAAGTAATCAAAATTTCCCGACACCGTTTTTTAGAGAAAGGTGTCAAGAAGACATAGCGATATTAATCCCGTTCTCCCGCTCAAATCCGACCGGAAACGCACTTGATTAGTGAACCTCTATACTTCGAGAAATAACGCGCTATATTCGGGAAACCTTAATTTTTTTTACGTTAGTGAATAAACCGTCGTAATCTACAATTATTAAGCTTTCAGAAAATATATACTTTAGTAGGGTTTGCGTCAACCGTCCGACCGTAAAGCGGTGCCAAAGAATGATGGTCATTTGGGGTACACTGATACCTTAACGTGTACTTTCAGGGGTGTCTTCAGTGTCTAGTTACTGTCAAAATTTGATTGCAATCAGGTGTCTTTGAGTTGTAATCTTTACATTGTTACCTTCAAGGCGAAATTAAGGGGTGGACCATTTGATTTTTGATGGGGGGGGGGGGGGGGGTTGTGCAAATTCCAAAAAAAATATCGAGCATGTGCTTCTGGTTAAAAAAAAAGATCATGCAGAATTCTTAAGAAAGAAAAAAATATCGGGCAGCCGTAACCAGGGCGTGGCAAAGGATTTTGCGTGATACGTGCCGGCCCCAAAAGTAGCTGTGAGTCACATGATACAGGGCTGGCATCACATTTTTAGTGCAGAGTGCACTATTGGGATGGTTTGGGGGTTGTCGCCGCTAACGCACTATGGCAATAAGGTGTAAACTTTAATGTTTGTTTAATTAATTAATTTCAATTAATTAATAAGCCTTGTTTTGAGCGGGTGGGGTAGGTACCTTTGATTGCTAAAACGTACCGTACTTACATTACTTCTTTCGTAACATCAGAAAACTATATATGATTCCAATATTCTCTTGTTATCCTTGTGGTACTATTCCGCTCTTAAGAACAAAAGCAATTTGCTTGAAGCGCATGCGCAGATTGATTAGCATTAGTGTTAACTATATGTTAGGTAAATGATACATTTCATACACAATTACACTTGAACGTTCAGTGCTTTTCCTTGTGGTAGAACATAACATGTAAGACGCACGCGCTCTAGCACTGTCAGCATGATACAATCCGTTCTCGAGTTCAGCATTCATGCGTGCGATTCTACACTCCTCTTAACGGGCGATAGCAGTTATATTTCAGGTAATGTCAGTTTTCCTTTTAAGTGCAAAGAACGCTTTTGCGACAGCGTATCGTTTGGAATCATCCCTAGCTCGGTTAAAAAATGTCGTGTGCTATTTTCAAACTATTTCGTGTTTGCTAACGAAAAAATGCAGACGTTGGTCTCAGCTACGAAATAGAAAATTCAACCAATATTTATAGACCCTTTGCATAAATGGCGCCTAAATTTGAATAACAATACTTGATACATCCTTAGCCTCACATTCATGTGAAATTTCCTTTGTCTTGAAACATTAATGTGAGGCTAAGGATGTATCTGGTATTGTTATTCAAATTTAGGCGCCATTTATGCAAAGGGTCTATAATCAACATTACTTAAATAGTAAAAGGCATGTTTGAAACCTAACAATGATTCGAAAGAGAGAAATGATCCTCGCACCTATAGCGAAGATATTTGTTTACAAACATTGCTTTTGTTATTTAAATGTTGAAAACGTTTAACAAAAGAACTCTTTGTTTCACCAGCCAATAGTTCTCTGGTTGGCATATTAATAACAATAGGTGACGTCACTGATATCTTCGCTATGTGGAAATTGCCTCTTGTAGCACCTGAAAAGTTTAGGTTAAATGGAATTCGAACCCATCACTTCAGTGATACGCGTGCAATGCTCTTCCAACAAAGCTAGGAAGCAACGCAGTTGGGAGCAGGTCAATTTGGTGGGCTCATGTCAAGGACGTGATGAAAGAAATGCATTTGTTATATACATGTAAACACCAATGAAGTACCAAGTCAGCTTTCGCGCGAAAACATGGCATCGTCACAGGTGAAGATAACATGTTATATCTTCACACGTAAAAAGTTCACTGTTGCTATGGCTACATATATAAATAGCGCATTTCGATGCCTTTCGCGAAACGTTTTAGTATTTCATTGGTGTTTATAAAATAAATAGAAAAAAAGGTTTCACTCGTATCTCCGCGCGGCCATGTAATATCCTCTAGGTATATATGTTTATTTGAAGTGAGGGCTATAGATGGATTTCACAGTGACGTCATCAAATTCAAAAATCAAAACCGCAAGGTGTCTTGAATTGTTATCTTTCGGAGGTTGAAGATGACATTAAAAAAATGGTTTTTTTCAAGTTTCCAGTTCCATGACGTCTTTCGTTTCGAAAATACTAACAAGATTTTGAATTTTTGACACCATGATACAAAGTTATTTGGTTGAAAAAATTGTCTACGCTCATGAATCTCAGAAGTCTGAACGTTTCAAGTACATTAGGAGATGTGTTCATACACATGTATTTTGTCTCATGCATGAGCAAAAGTAAGCGCATTCATCGTTATTTGAATTCCAGATGTTCGCGTGGATTTCTGGCCGCCATATTGGTGCACAACGGTGGAGCACCAACATGGCGGCTCCATACAAAACTCTATAAAGTTGCATGAAGCGCTCCGACAAATATCTCAGAAACGATGTACCGCACAGACCTTAGAATTGGGGAGGTGTTCTACAAATGTGTCTTCTACAACTTTCCAAGTTTTTGGCTTATTTCATTGAACGGTTTAAATTTTACTCTTTTGTTGCGGGACAGTGAAAACGATCTTTTCACAATGATCTTCGAACTTATTTGGGTTCGAATCGCACTTATACGGGTTCGAATCCTGTTCTACAGCCATCTGAATTTTTTTAAGGCGCTATAAGAGGCAATTGCTTAAATTGTCCAGATGCGAGGAACATTTCTTTCTTTCGTCGTCTATAGTCCATACTTGAAATAAATCAGACTGAAAACGTTCATAGAATATTTACAGCTTTTCTATCTTCTGGCTCTAAGGTCATGAACTTCGATAATTTTAAAATCTCTAGCTAATTACCGTTGTGAAAATACTATTTCATTAAGTGTATAGAAAAATGATTGGTACTAAAGAAAATACCTTTCTACAAGGTCCAAATAAATTGAATTTCCTACACGAAAACCTAAACAAATTTTATATCCTACAAAGCCTAAATGAATTGAATAGCTCCATCTTCAAGCCTTTTATACATTACAATTTTTGATAAAGCCTAAATAATGTGCAGGTTTTTAAATCCTTACATAAACTGTATTTTCAAGAACTGATGCTGTATTTTCTGATGTTATATATACATATTCGAGCAGGGGACAGAATCTCATTGCTTTCTTCTAAATTCTATTTACACACGTACAGCTACAAAGTCTGTCCTCTTTTGTACAAGAATAAAGTTCTACCGGTCCATGTCTTTCCTCCCAGTTTTACATATGCCTTTGTCAGTCTAGTCGCACCTTGTTAATGCATTACATGCACAAGACATTGGTACCAGAAGCCTCTCAGAATAAAGGCATTAGGATTCTGAATCAGTTACTAATGCGTCCTCCAGTCACCGTATTCGTCTAGAAATTCCAACAAGCACTGTACTCCTTTCACACTTTAGGCTTGATACTGTTGCAAAAGAAAAATTAAATCGAAATAGAAGATCACATAAACAACAAGATGAGCAATAAGGTGGCCAGTCTAATCTTGTAGGCTTGATCAGCAGCCGCTGTTCAGGAAAGGAGCCCGCGCTCCTCCACCGAACTCACCAGTTTAACCAAACGTACAGATCATTCTTATTGTGTTGGAAGACCAGATACGCATATTATTTACAAGTGAAATATGTAACTGAATCGAAATGACAACTTTCCATTCATTTATGTCAGCCATACAAGCCTGGGATAGGGGAGGAGGAAATGATGAAAACCAGACTCACCCTTGATGTGAAGTTTTAGAGACTTGTTACGAATTCCTGCTACCAGTTGGACGTTCTAAACACTGAGCTCTACAGAACTCCTGATGAGTTAGGTCACGCAACTATACGGCTGTATAGTGACATGCGCCCGGCTATACTTCAAGAATCACGTCCTTACGAATATATTGCAATGACCGAACCTCACCAGGGGTTATCAGAAACTCAGAGGTAAGAGCGCTCGCGCTCGATTGGTGCACGGTAGTTCATAGTAAGAATCCTGCGGGGATTAAGAGATTTTTTATCCTTTGTGTCCCGTGCTCGGGAGAAACTGGTCGAAGTTGTATCATTGTACACCGAGTCTCACGTTGATCATAATTTCACTTGGAACCCAGATTTTATGTTGACATCTTCGTTTACTTCATTAATATTAGTATTGATAACCGTTTTAAACGATTTCGTCTCTGCGTGTTGCTTTCTCGGAGTAGTAACTTCAACTGGGTTTCCAAAGAGTTTTCAGCCAATCACACAACGTGTCGGAACCATACGTATCCGAGTGGGTTAGTGATTAGGCCAATCGTGTTGGAGCAGAGTCAATGTTCGTTTCTGTCTTTGACTTGAACAGCTCGATAGATGATCGACGAAAATAATTTTAAACATGCATGTACACTCTGAATGGTCGCTTGTCTTGCACTCAATTTTTTTGTGTTGCCAGATTCAGGGGGTTAGCTATTTTTCACAACGGGGTTCGAAATTTAATTGTTTTCGTCATAGGACCGAATTTCTTAGTCGAGTTGAAAATTATATCTTCACAATTATAACATTTTATCGCTGTACAGTGAAACATTGTTTTCTACGCTCTAACTTCAAGTGAAATTATTTAAATCGCTCGCTTTTGAACCCAGTTACCAGCCAATCAAAATCGTCCGTTCCAAGTGCTAAGAATCGCGCTACTCGAAGATGATTGGTGAGATCAACTTAGATTCTTTTGTTGGAAGATCGTACCGTAATTGGTTAAAATCTCTCAGGTGGCTCGGTTGAAGTCATTGTATAGTAACTTTGTTCCTTATTAATAAAACCTGACCTTTTGTTCTTCCTGCTGTGTTTATCTCCCGGCAACCTCACCCGAAGAACTTTGAAATTCACTTTGGAATCTCTAAAACCAATGGCGAGAAGACGCTGACGAGGACAAGCTGTTAAACTGTACGCAGGGCTTTCCAAGGTAATTTCACTTAGCAGGTCACCAGACTTGACATTAAACATCCGAAGAAAATACCCATTTGATGCATTACCGAAGCTGACAACGCACTCCTCGTCACCAACAAAATTGCAATGGACGATGCCAATAAACCGGTCATTGTATTTACCTGGATACAATTTGTGGAGTGTTTTTCCTAGGACTGCATCGAGGACGAGAACCTCTACATCATGAAGTATGCAATACTGTTCAGTAGGAGAAAATATCACGCGTGAATAAACGTCAAAGTATTCCGTAGGCTTGGAGATTTTCCATAGTGCTTTGTCGCCACTTTGCATCAGCAATTCGTCGCGAACAATGGTTAGCAAGTCATATTTACTGTTACAAGCAGCAAAACAACCATCATGGTGAAAGGTAATAGTTGACACAATGTCTTCCCCGGTTGTATCCACAATGATGGCTTTTCTCTCTCCCTCACAGGCTACTCGTTCTTCTGATATGGGGATTACTTCAGTGATGTCCTGTAAGAAAGTCCACTTTCGGATGCACTCAGTCAACTCAAAATTCCACAGCTCAAGGGTGTCGTAATTGGTTTGCAATAGAACACCTTCTCTTACAGCGACAAGATCATATTTATCGAACCAACCAGTGTCTTCAAAAACTCTTTTCCCAGGTTTGAACATACCACTTGAAATGTCCCAAGCCATAAGTGTTGCTGGACTCCCATCTGTTGTAGTGATAACAAACAGCGTGTCACCATTCAGTGCTAATGCGACGTTCCTAACAATAGTCTTTGAACCTCCGGCACTGTCTTTCGTCAGTTCATCAAGCTGCAACATCTCTATGATGCTACTACGATCAGCAACTCTCAATACAGATTGTTTATTCAGCACAAAAGCAAGTCCAGGTAAGTGGATGGTACCTCTTTTAGATGGCAAGAAAAAAGGATCTCCTAATAAAAATCCGGTCTCACTAGATGATTCAAATTCCCATGGGTGAAAAGAGACTTCATCAGACAAAACATCTAAAGAAACGTTGCCGTCCTCTTCCATGTTGACGTCTAAACGAAAGAGATCGCAACTGACACTGTTGAGAACCAAGCAATAAAGGCATTCACAGTTCGGGGAGAACTTTATCATTCCACAAACAACTGAAATAGTTGTCAGTGCTAATGATTTAAAATCACACATCACGTCAAGCAAACCAATCGAACCAGAAAGGTCAGAAATTGCTAGCAGTCTTCCATCAGGAGACCAAGCAAAGGACACAATATCCTCATTCCATGTAAAACGATGTATCTCAGAGCCATCTGTCAGACTCCATATGATAACTGATTTAGCATCGTTGGTGCAATCAGTTAGCATCTTGATCTTGTCTGCAGAAATTGAACAAACCGAAAAACGGCACTTGCTCATAAGGAAAAGTGGTTTCAGATCTCCTTCAAACGTATAGGCACGGCTGAGGATTCCTGGTAACACAAGGTCCTCTGTTGGATGAAACACTACTGAGCGGTATACTGACAAGGGAGGATCTAACATTTCATCGTCATGATCATGCCCGTAGTAGAAGTAGTAGTTGTTCATTGCCCTATATGGTAAATAGAGAGGACTTTTCAGAGCGTCATCATAGATGAAGTAGTAATCTTTCGTTACCACGACATCTCGTTTCCACAGCTGCTTGCCAGTATGGAGAGACCAGAGCTGTATCGTGTTATCTTGACATTCGCATACCATGTGGTCTAACTGTGGGGAAACATCAAAACAAGTTACGCTCACTGCACATTGAAATTTGGCTTGAACACACCCTTGCAGATCCTTCTTGTGCAAATATTCCATATATGCCATTTCAGGGTACTTAGTCTCTAAAAGGTGCGAAGCTTCAGATGAAAGTTCAGGACCGCCTTCGTTCATCAAGTATTGAAAGATGGCGTGGGGAAGCTCTTCTAATGTCCCAAGATGCTTTCTGAACAAGATCATCAAAGTGTTAAGGGCACTTTGAAGTTCTTCGATGCCCGCTTGCTCCTGGACACAAACAATATCTTCAAACGCCGTTGTGACATTCACACACAATTTTGCGTACACAAGCTCTATGTCCAAAACAAATTTCGTAACAATTTCTTTAAGGCTGCATACTCTCGCACCCTCTAGTTGTAGCATGTGTTGAACTCCATGTCGCAGAGCGTACTTTTTAGTGTCACTAAACTGTGCGCAGTCGACGCCTTTTCGTTTCACCTCATCAAGCTCATTGATGCACAACTTGGAAAGGACGTCATGGCCTTCTTTTTCGTCCACACTGAAGTCGTGATATCCGTAGTTAGATTTTTCAACCAACCAGTCTTTCACCGATTTGTGAAAGAAGTGAATACACTCGTCTTGAACGGGTAGTAGTGCCGAAACACAGGCAATTGCCGCTTTCACTTTTCGCTGCATCACTGATGTCGATTTACCTGGCAGCAACAATTTAGAAACAAAACCGAGTGGCAATGGCTCTCTTGCAGCTGCGACCGCACTCAGGAAATTAAAAAAGTTGGGCTCGGTGACCTTAAGTTCCTTACATAGGTCAGTCTCCAAACGTTTGAAATACGAGTGGTAAACAGACGAAATACCTGATGGTAAAATGGAGTCCAGCAGTTCAGGGGTTACAGCTGGCATTTCCTTCTTTATGAAATCTACCAGGTAATGAGCATATAGCATGACTCCTTCTGACTTTTGAACAAGTGCTTCCAAAATGATTTCTCGATGCTCAGATTGCAATAAATGGCTTAGCTGCTTTTCAAAGCAAAGGCGAATATCCTTCACGTTCTCTTTAACGTTTGGATTCAGCTGCAGGGGATGCAAATTCCTTAGATTTTCCGCTATGTTTTTTTCCGGTCGTGTTGTCACCAGAAATCGTATCCACAGTGGAAGATTTTGGAAGTAATAAGCAATTACGTCTACTAGCTCATTTCTTCCCTGGAACTCGTTTTCGTCCAATCCATCTATTACCATCAGAAAGGTCGAACCTGGGTCGTTCAGGTTGGCTAGAGGTTCCTCAAACAGCACTTCGAACAGATCCTTTACTTCCATGTTGTTAATCTCCACACCCAGATTTCTTGACAGCTTTTCCACCAGAGCCTTTTTGTAGTCTGGCAGAAAATCACACAGTTCACTGGCTAAGGACTGTAGCATCACCTTGGGATTCCTGTGACGCGCCCTGTCATGTTGACAAAAGTGGCTTCCAGCTAGCCGCCCACCCTCTCGCATCTTTTTACACATGACAGCTGAGATTACAGACTTCCCCATCCCAGCATTTCCAGTGATCACCAGCACACGATTTGGGGAACTTCTGTCGTCTAACCAACTCTCGACTTTGGCAAAGACTGACAAGCGGGTTCCCTCTACGTATCTGTCTCCGTGTTGTCTTACATTCCTTAAGGAATCAATCTTTGCGAGTTTCTTGAGGATTTCGTTTTCCCTGTGCTTTTCTCTTTGACTTTCCAAGTCTTCATTAAAGGTTTGCCGTGTTTCAGTCTGTTCCTGATGTACTTCAGCAACAGCTTGTTGCACTTTGGTTATAGACTGAAGTATGTTCTGCAGCTGACACTTAATATCATGTTCGCTGCCAGACCACTCAAACAACGCGTCAATAAAGTCTTCCTCTCCACACCTCTCAGCCTTCAATCTATCAATTTCCACCCGAGGCAAGCCAAGAGCAACAAGAACAGCAGTTATTTCCAGCCACATAGCAGAGAAAGTAGGTGTATCAATGCCAGTGGTGGTAACATGACCGTACAACTTATTGCGGAAAAACTTGATGCGAGCAAGGTTTGCCTCAACAGAGGTATCACTTGCGGGTGGCTCAGTGTGCCACCCTGAAGGGGGAGGACACAGTCCACAAATGTTGGTTAGGAGTAGGAATAACAAAGTGATGTCAAATTTTTTGGAGTCTGGTATGGCTCCAGCAAGTGGGAACAGTAAGTCCCACTGAGGTTTATGTAAAACCCTCCTTCTTAGGAGATTGTTCAGAATATGATAGTTTGCATTGAGATCAGCCATCAGATTTGCTGGGGGATGATAGCTATCGAAAACCTTCCTCAGAACCGTTGTTCCACCATCAATGAGAAGTCTGCTGAGCTTGGCTCCATTTGTCTTCTCCACAGAGCTTAACAAGGGCGAAGGGTCAGCAGCTGCCATCGCCATAATCCAGCGTACAAAAGGGTAGGGCTTCAGTGATAAAAAAGGAATTCAATTTGAATTAGTTAATGAAAGTGTTTCCTGTGATAAAACACTGTTAGTGACTGTATACATAGCCTCGTGTGAACACGAGGAGGGTTGGGAGAATTCGAGGCAGTTATGCAAACCTGAGCTTTAGTCATGGGTTTGTATAACTTTCGAGAATTCTGCGAGCCTCCTAAGTGTTTAGATGAGTATATGTAAACATAGAAAAGTGTTCTATGCTTTTATAAAATAATTCTAAAAAATTTGCGCGAATCTGAAACTTTACATATTCTCATCTAACACTCAGGAGGCTCGCAGAATTCTCGAAAGTTATAGAAACCCATGACTACAGCTCAGGTTTGCATAACTGCCTCGAATTCTCCCAACCCTCCTCGTGTTCACACGAAGCTATGTATACACGAAAATTGCTCAATTGCTTAAATAGAAGACAAACGGATGATTTGGATGGCCAGGCGGAACTCGAGGACATACTTGGAGAGCAAGAAGAAAACAGTAGGCAACTACTTATAAACAGCATTATTGAAAAGATTGGTCTTCGCTATCCAATTTGTTACGATGTTTACGACCTTTGCGAGTACTGCAAGAGCAGCAAACTGTCAAAGTTTAATGTTGTCATGTTGAAAGCCATCCTGAAAAACTTTGACATTTCATTTAAGGACGTTCGCGCCGAAAAACTTCCCACGCACAGATTTTTTTAAAACTTTGTCTGCAGGTAGAAAATGATAAGTTTAGATTAAAAACGTAAAAAAAATCAGGGGTCATCGAACTCGTTTTAAAGATAAAGCGTATCACAGACCATAGCATTTCTAGGATTTCCAGTAATTCGAGGCGATTTTGGCCAGATTCATTACTATCGGCATATAGTTAATTTGAAGAATCATATCTAAGTTATGTGTGTTTAACACAGCATATATAGGCCTATTTGATAGATCTTTGCTACATATGTAATTAAGTCAGCTAGAATTAGCCTTAAAAAATACAACTTCTAAGTTACGCACACCTGTATCCATGTACCAATTCGACCCTATTTGAATAGTATATGAGAAATAATTAAAACTTCCCACGTACAGATTTTTTTTTTTAGTATAATGGAAACAATCAGAAAAGGAAGTGATCTGCCGAAAAAAAATTGGGGGTCACCGAGCATCCAACAAAAATATTCGCACACAAAGTTAACGCAAAGGTCATCAGCTCTATATTTTGTTGAGTTTTCGACTCGGTGCGCACGCTTGAAAATGACGTGGCAAGCGCGTGACCAATGAATAGCGTGCGCACTAGAGATGCGCAGTAGTAATGGGCGCGAACGTCCTTAAATCAAAGGATAGAAAAAAAGACTTGGTGGAACACTTGGCTGCTTTTGTGCAGAAATGTCCGTGTTTTGATGGGCCTGATCAACCGTCACGTCTTGATTCCTTGTAATTCAGTCATATTGACGATGTAATTATGGGTTGTACCAGATGCCTACGCTTCTGGTGGTACCTTATTATAGTGAACTTGCAGATGTGCATTTCAGTACGAGGAGCTTGTGTGAGAAGCCACTGTTGATTACTACGTTGTGTTAGTCTCTATATAAGCAGCAATGTACTGATGATGTAAGTCAGACGGCAGAGACTGTTAAAATATTACTGCTTGTGGACCGACACTAGCCTGATGAAAAAAAAAAGAAAAACTATAAAAATAAATGTGAGACCCTCTTTACACCCATCCTATCCGCCTTTCATTGCTCGTGTAGTGACTGCAATATTGGTCAGCGGTGCTACAAGTCAAAACAAAATAATATTACACCGATTTTACCGTGATTGATGAGTCCAAGCTCGATAAAATGATTGATTTCTCTTCAGAGACAGAACTTTGCACTTGGGAAAAATATCAATGAATTGACGACTGTATAATCAAGGAAAGTCTCGGCATTTTCGTTTTCTTTTACGGCGGGTTTTCAGGCGGCAAAGTCAGTACGAGTCGTGAGTTCCTGCGGCTATTCAAACACATCGATTTCGCGTTATATGGATAATTTACAGACTTGTATAGGTAAGTTTTACATCGAATGCTATTATTGTGTTGTCAGCTTATTTCTTATGCTATATGTATCAATTTAAACTGACATTTTAGCTATAACAATCAGAAAATATAAGCTAAAACCAAACCTTTGCTCAGGTGGCTTCACACAGCGTTGGATCGCCAAATGGCGAATTTGCGTCATTTTATTACGATCGTAACTCTTCACACAGTAGAATGCCAATAAATTTTATTTCATGGTTTCAGGGATCCATCTTAATACTTTTCAGAAAAATACAAGAGGTTCTCCGAATAAGTCAGAATTCTGAGAAATTTCGCTTTTCGCTACGCCACTTGGCCCGCTTCTTGAAAATGGCGTTGACATTATCCTGTTTAAGTGATTACAATTTTAGAAATTTTCCGTACTCTGGCTTGATTTTACCATTCTTCTTAAGTTCGGTGATATATCTAATTGTGGTGTAATTCTTATCTTCGTACGCTAAATATACCCTCGGTAGCAAGCATCCGAAAGATGGCTAATTTCGGCTTCGTGAAGGGCCCAATTTGAGGGTTTCGGGTATCGATCACTATCTCCTCAAAATCTCGACTATTATCGAGAATAAAAACCAAAGAAATGTATTTTCTTTTACCTTATATCAACCTTGTTTCGTGGAGAAATTTTGAAGGAAATCGAAATTTTGATCCGAATTAAGTGGTCGATTCTTAGGCGGACAGCCTCTTAAGTGTTATTTTTATCAGCAATATATATATATTTTTCTTTCATTGTATTTTTTTTTTGTTTTTCTTTTCTTCCCTTTTTATATAATTTTGGCTTAATTTTATCTTGTTTCTTGCTAAATTTTTTAACTTCTTTGTTATTTCTATTTTATGTCATCTAATTTTCTGTCAAAGATCAATTATTTCTGTTTATGCTGGGTCACCATATATAATGATCCTTAGATCTTCATCTATCAAAGCAAGCTGCAGTCGATATTAATGATTGCATGACCCTGGGAACCCACGGGAACGAAATAAAAAGGCCTCGATTTGAGGAATTATTCTTAGTTAAAAGATTCTCTTTACAACAGAGTGGATGGTTTTTCTGCAAAACCCCCCAAAAACAGGACATAACATGTCGATCAAAGTCGATCATCGAAAACATAGTTGATAAGTCGATAATACTCGATATTTGTCGATAATTGTCAATCGACAAGTTTAATTTGTCGATAAAAGTCGATAATCACAAGATTTTCAACAGTGATTATCGATTTTATGCCAAGAAGACCATTTCATTGCACCGATGTAAAGAACTAAGGCCCTAAGTGCATAAAACACGCCCCCCGGTTCCCATCTCCTCCCCCGCATTGTTGCGCCCTGCGAGGGTCAGCACGCAGCTCCTATCGTGTGATGAGCGTACTCCTGGTGCGCCCCGGCAATCCACCATTCGCTAGGGTCCCTCCCGGGTTATGGATGAAGCTCTCACTGTACATACAGAATGAAATCTAATCTCTTTACACTGAGCTTGCCCACATAACTACATCTTCTATAACGCTAAATCTGCAGGCTCGCGCACCCCACTCACTTGCGACACATCACTCTCCGCTAGTGAACTTCATCACACAGCAAGGTAAACCCCTGCTACGACCACCCTTCTCTGCGAGACACCGCGGGTTGTATGCCCACGTTTCTTTTGGCGTGGTTGTTTACCATTCTCAGCCACCTATAGAGAGCATGATATAGTGACCCTCAACAGGCGCCAGGTTTTCGATGCTCCCCCACCGCCGTACGGGTTGCAACGAGCCCTCCGAGTCCAGCTGTTCGCTAGAGCTACCGCTGATACAAAAACCCTTAAAACTCAATTTCTTCACGCTCAAAACTGACGTTACCACCCGTATATGCACATAAAAGTATAAATGTACACCAGTTAGAGTACCCAACCACAGCGCACGAGGCCCCACCAAAATGTGTACATGGCCTTGCTGTGTGTCAGTTAGTTTCTCTGTGCAGTCGACATGATTAACTGGTACACGTTAAGATTAGGATTGGGGCCTCCTACCTGATGTTTTTACGTTTGTTCATCGATTGAGTACGAGATGCTTGAGGAATAGCATCGTGTCCGGCCGAAATTCTGATATCTTGCCTGGTTTGTTTTTTACGCCCGGTTAAACTTCCGGTTTTGAAAAAATATTGCTCCTGTTCCTTCATTTGTTTATAGAACGGGAAAAATCAAAAACGCCGACATGGTTTTTGAGCTACATTATATAGGAACATTCTCCCCAAATCTGAGCTAAAACGGTTGAAAATTCGCTGCACGCGAACTTAAAACGTGCGCCCAATTTCTTGAAAATATAGTTTTGAGAAAAAGAGCAAAACAGTTTCAGAGACGTTCTTCCGGTTGAATGGGATTAAAACAACAAGGCGTGAAAGTAATTACCTGCTGTTTACAAACAAACCGCTCAACTTACTTCATAACAATAGCACTCAAATGCTGACGAGACAAGATGTCAAATACTGTTCCACGCGGGAATTTGACTCTACATTTCAGTTCTATCAGGCATCGCTGCTAGTCACTTGCTCCGAAGGTAAGTTGTTACTGTAGAATTGGAAGTGTTTCATCCCAGTTTCCGGAGTTTTCATTCCTCTGACTAGTAATTTGTAATATGAATAGGCCAAAACGACATTAGAAATGCCTTAAGAAACGAAAAGAGGAAAAAGGTGACTGGGACAAATACCACCAGGAATGAGAGGCGAAGACGAACGCGCAAGGGAAGGAATCACGCAACTACAACTGACTCCAGTGAAACAGAAACTCCCAAGGCAGTAATGCTTCCCGAGATGCGAGCAGCTGGGTAAGAATGGTAATAAACTGGATAGGAAACAATGCAAATTGCTTTCTGGTCTATATGATCAGCACTGATGAATAGAGCCACAAAATTACCGCCATGTACACAATTCCCCGGCACAACAACCTCGAACTCATGCTGCGTATAATAAGACCCTTTGTCGCTAGCAGCAAGTTTGTCAGCCCAATCCTTGTCGATGTCAAAACAATTTCTTTTTTTTTTTTTACCGCTCTCCTTGGCACAAAAGGGCAGCTCGATCGCTTTCGCTTTTTTCTTGAAGACATGGCAACAGCACGAAAATATTGTTGCGTGGTCTGGCCTTGACAAAATTGCGTGTCGAAACAAGGATGGTATGTAAGATAATGATGTGTTAACAAATTGTTACAGTGACTTGTCAACATTCCATAAACGGCAATTAGTGAAGAAAACACTATTTTGTCCATAACTTCCCGTAGAAACAATATTTTTTCGAAATTTCTTTTTTAAAACAAAGATAGGAGTAAGGTCTATCTTAATTGCTATCGTAAAATATTTTTTCCCCCAAAATGGTCACATTTGGGGTGGGATGCTACCTTAAGATGACTCAGCATCAGACAATATGAGTTCGTGTATAAGCAGTTAATCTCGCCAGATCTAGCCTTGTTCAGGCGCAAAATAACGACTGTAGCCTTGTCTCCCGCCATAAACCTCAGTTTTTTTTGTATTTCTGATACTTGTCAACTGAAATCAATCAAAATCGATCAAAGTCGACCAAAGTCGATAATCACAAAAAATTGTGTGATCGATTTTTATCGACATCCGATATTTGCCGATTGATTAGTATCGAAATTGATCGACAACGATCGACTTTTATCGACTATATCGACATGTTACGTCCTGAAAAAACCAAACTGGATTCTTACTCACAGTAACTAAAATATTCCTACCTCTATGCCGTCAATCACATTTCCGCTTCGAATTCCACAGAACAAGGCCTGTAATAAAAGGCAATAATTCACTGATGATGAAGAAAGCTTGGCACAAATAAGCCTTACTGAACTATACCGAAAGCGGAAGTGAATCCTTCGATCACACAAATGTAGGTTCAAACAAGCAAATAGAAACGCTGTGTTGCTTTTAATAGGTCACGAAAACCGAATATACCTCGAAACTAACCTTGTCTCTGAAAACGAACCCGCAATATTCTCCAAAGGTAGACAATTTCGACTCTCTGCAAGCAAACAACTCCCTTCCTTGGAATGCAAACCAAAATGGCAGGAAAAATCCCCGCATGGAGATCTGGGACAGCACCATGTCTGGAATGGCGCAATCTCGTTCCCAGAGCCTTCGTTCCGCTCCGCGAGCCTATTTTTCCTTTTTTTTCTCTTGTTTTTGGTTTTTGTTTGTTTGTTTGTTTTTTGTTTTTGTTTTACTCAGACTCAGTAAATGCTACACTTGGTTGAAGAAACAAAAGTTTTTGACTTTCGTGCGTTAAATTTAGGCCTTGGTCGATTGTTAGACTCTCTGAAAATTCTGCCCTGAAATTCATGGGGTCGACTTGTGGCAAATCTAGTGGATTGTGTGCTAGCATAATTTTGAGCATAATTTAGCAAAACGAGCTTTATTTTAAGGCTTTATTTCAGTTCGGCACTACTAGAATAATCCGAGCTTCTATGCGTTGAAAACAACTTTTTACCAAAGAGGACACTTTGTGATGCTTATCAAAAGGAGTTTGAATCTCATTAGCGTTCAATCCTGGACAGATCTCTAGACTCCAGGTGACCCTGTGGTCAGCGTATCTGAGAGACTGAGACTCTCGTCAGGCCACCACGCTTATGGCTCCGCAGCTTGGCCTCTCAGGCCTCAGATCAAACATGGCGTCGTCCTCAAGTACATCCACTTCCAGCAATTCCAGCTACAACTTTCTAACTCGGATTCAAAACCAACCCAGAAACGGTTGCTTTTGATATCATTTGTTAAACATTTGTCTTTTCGAGGTGCGTACATGAGTATTTGCGATGCTAAAGACTGTAAGACTGGAAGGTGGAGTATATGAATGCTCATTAAAGTTAAAATTGACAGAGTTAAGGCGGGGGTACACGTGAATTTAAGTGAAATTTTGGTAAGTTTAAAGAGAGGTTGAAAGGGGAAAAAAGCTGAAAAAGGGTTATGGAACACCACCAGACAGTTGCTCGACCGCACAATGGCACACCAGGTTGTTCGGCAACTGTTTGGAGTGTATATACCAATTTTTAACTTCAAACTCTAATTTTAAAACAACACCAAATCTTCAAAATTTCCTATTTCCATAAATTCTACTAATCCTTTGAGAAAAACTATTTATCTCTAAACATACCTAAAAATCACCAAAAAATTTACAAAACGACCCAAAACATAGATATGTGAAATGAACATAGAGATTCTTGATTGCTTGAAACGTAAACGAGATATTTGCATTAAAAACATAATACCCAGCCAAAATACGGCTTTCATGTGGACCCCGCCTTAAGCTACTGGTGATCTTTATTTTCCTTAGAATCTAAGTAGCATAATTTAGGTGAAAGAGAACATAATTTTCAGAAAGTACCATAATTTTGGTATAATTTCTAAACAAAATGAGCACTGCTAAAAGCATAATATGCTTGTTTTTTGGGGGACAGTCTTCCAAAGCCTTGTCTTGGATATTTTGAATTTCCGAATTTGGGATTACACAACGTTTTATTGGAGTAACTGAATGAAGTTGGTTGGTTCAGTGGTTTTCTTTATCAAATTGTTTTAATCATATGTTAATACTGCGTATAATCAGCCAACGTTAGCCCTGATGTTTTGCAGAAGTTGGCATGAAGTAAAAGAAAGCACAACTGCGCTATGCTGATGGGCGTTGTTTTTGTTCTCAGTCTTTTATATGATGTTGTTGGTTAAAATGTAAACAAAAAAGAAAGATATGTTGCGTGTTTTACAATATTAAAGTTATGCTTTAGTAAACTTATCCTTCAAGTTATGCTTCACGGGTCGTTCACTATTTATAAGAGGAGGGCTGAAATAATTTATGGAGGTGTATGATCCCAATCGGGGATCATCCCTTAGGTAGTAGCGACTAGGCACCAGGGGACTAAATAATTCCCTGAGGTAAAAAGAATCAATTCATCGTCTCTCATTAAGTGTTTGAATCACTGGGTTTCAGTTGTCGCATCGAGCGAAAAAAGCAGGCTGGATGGTAGACGGGCCGAAAGAAAAAGTGAGAGCACGGGAAAAGACCTGCCATGACTGGGGTGAGAGGAGCAGTCTTTGCTCAATTTTTTTTGTGCCCACCTTTTCTTATGTCTCGCCTACTAACATGATCTCTTCTTTAAAAAAAAAGTTAACCATTATCGTTAACTTGTAATTTGCTTTGAATTTACTGTTATCGTAAATTTAAGACACTGTGACCCAGGACTTGTGGTAGCAAAGGAAATAAGGAAAATAAAAGATCATATCCGTGGATTGGATGATTTTCTACTCTATAGGAACCGCTTCTTTCCGCTACACCACTAAAGATCAAGAAACCACGCTCTCAGAAAAAGATTTAAGTCTCCCATAGAATATCCCTGATGAAGAGTAATTTGATCAGGCCTAAGCCAGATTTATTAGGCCTAAGCTAGATTTATGAGGCCTAAGCTTTTATTTTAAAATGTTTAGCTTTGTCGTGAAGTTTGGTAAACGACTTTTTGAAGTGTTTAATATTGTTTGTTGCCGAGTAATAATACCGCATTATCAAGTATTGTTTAAAATATTGTCTGTGAGCAGCTAGCGGTGTGGTGGTAATTAGGTGACGGCTTAATCAACAACTCCAGGTTTGAGTCCTATCTCCATACATTTTGGTTGTCATTTAAATTAAAAGATATATTACCATTTCCCATAATCCATATTAAGCTTTCAGTCTTTTAAATTAACGGTAATGGTAAATTTAGAGGAAATTACGAATTCCCGATAATGGTTCATTCGAGCTAGAGAATGGGTTGCGCCTACTGCGCGCCTGTTTTCTTCGCTCATCTCAACAAGCCGAGAGAGTCTGAAACGGGCTTAGATTAAAATGATAAACGATTAACGTCAAAGAAACAAATCACAAAAGAATCATCTGGATCACAAATAAGCAAAACATCCTAAACACGCTTTATAGGGATTGCGTTGTTCTTTTTGTCCCTTTGTTATCTTTAGCAATGCGCGTGAGTACACTTTGAAATCCGTGACTCCAGTTGGAACCATATGGAAGATATAATGACTTGTTTGAACAATATTCAAGCGCTCGACGATACTTTAAATCGACAAGGGCGGAACTGAGCTCTGTGTAAGAAAGTGATCTGTCTGGTATGGTGTAGGAGCCGACATTTCTCTCCCTCACTGCCTACCGGGGGTAGGTATCTGACAGCAGCGAAGGACCAAACGCGTCCGCAGTGGGGCTGGTAAAAGCGACGCGCGGGCTAAAATCTCGGGGCTTAATCGTCAAGGTACGCTACTGGTTTCACTTCTTCTCTTTTGTTCAGTTATTTCGTCAGCGCATGCGTAAATTTCCTGGCAATTCGATACGTACCATACCAACAAAGAGATGCTGTCTTTACAAAGATTGACATTTGATCAGTTCATTCTTCATGCCCAAGCGTAACATGAGAACCGTGTTTGGTGTCTCCTCGTATACGAGACTGCCGTTTATTTAGGATATTTAGCCTGGCGTCGAGGCTTGGAAGAATAAAGAAGAGGAAATTGAATAATAATTGCGATAGCATCAACGGTTAAATTTTTCTAATTTATAATGCAACATTTTCCCGAGATTCTATAAGTGGTCTTTTTTAATGCTTGTTTAACGTTGTTATCACATTCATTCGTTATGTTCCAGTCACTTCTCAAGGATTGAAGTCAGAACTTCGGACAGTTTTCTCGGCCGGTATTTTCAGTTCAAAGTTTATCTAGAAGAATTTACTGTCTAGCGTCACTCTATTGCGAAACCTAGCCTAATATTTAAGCGAGTCTGGCTACAAAGCTCTGAAGGGCACTGAGGGCTAATCCCACAATCTGGACAGCCCTCACTGCACCAGAAGATACCCCATTCCTTTGGTGTTCCGATCATCACTGTTGCTGCCGGTATAATCAGCATAATTTCCACATGACTATTCCGCAAGTTGTAACCAAATCCTATAAAGGAGTCCCAGCTATTGCAGTGGTTTTCGTTGTTAGCGACCAAACCGATTCTTACCCTGCGCCAAGTTGACGGAACAGCGTTGAACCCTTCCTGGTTACAGTGTGGTTGCAAGAAGGCGGGCGGTAGGCCCAACAAGGGACATCCAATTGCCACGACCGAGATGGGTGGCTCGGTAATGCCCATCCTCGATCAATGAATAAAGAGATGACGCCTGCTTGTTAATTACAACAAATCTAATGTGATTGTCGATCTTCATTCCGAGGCAGATCTTTGAGAAATTTGTGCTCCAGTAATTTGGCAGCTTGGTTTGCCCTTTATCAAACCCGGTCATCCCGCCCGTGAGGTTGAAGGCGTCCTGGTTGCCCCAGTAGCTGGAGTGAAAGTAAAAGATTTTCTAAATGAAAGACGGAAACAAATTCATGTGCAGACAATCGCATAAAGAAACGAAGAACGATCAAGGGAGTAAAAGGTGCTGGACGAAAATTTTTGTGACAGAACGAGTCATTCTTCCTATTGTTCCTATTGTAACCTCCTAGTCCTTCACCTTCCTTAAAAGTGCCTCTTATCGTTTCATATCGCTTTTTAGTCCTCTGCGATCCCACGCCCTAACAGTGTTGAAGATCGTACCAACCGGCATTGAACGGAATGAGATTGAGAACTGAATTTTCTGCACACGTGTAAATAAAAATTTATCCAGCCCCCCCTTTCCCCCCCCCCCCCCAACCCGGGCGTACATCTTTCTTTGAGCTCTGCAACTCATCATCATCATCATCAATCTTTATTTATACACGAAATCGTATCATTTTACATGGTCTTCCTAGGAATCGTGTTTAAAACTAGACTAAAATACTCTATAAAGGAACTATTGACTATAATGTTAAAAATACAAAAACTTACATTATGAATAATAAGAGTTACAATGGGTCATGGTGTATTAGAAAAATTTTTCCCATGAAATGAAGTTTTCATGTATTATTCATATCTTCTTCGAGGGACACTATAGCCTCTAAAAGCGAGATAGGCAGATAATACCACCATGTAATAAGCACTCTGTCCACATTTCACAAAAGTAGATTGGTGAGTTTAAGAAAACAACAGCTTGCTTTCAAAAATAAACAAATCGCATTTCTAACCGCCACCAACGCTATGTTTAGCTCCAAACTCTCAGTGAAGATATTGCCCCCTAGTGCAAAAGTTAAACTAGACATTTCCGCGCGATTTTTTCCTTTTCTCATCATCGAATGTGTCAGACAAACAATAGCTGTCTTCATTGTAATGGTGTAAGGTCTGAATTAGAGAAATCTGATATGAGACACAAATGACTGATCACTAGAAATCATCCGCGTCTAAACCGGCTTAGTGAACAACATGTAATCAAAGACTTGTGCTTTTAGCCCAAAGAAACGAGCGAAGCCCACCAAAGAATCACAACGCACATGGAGTGATGAAACAGCAAATGAACTCAGTGGTGAGAACTGGTGACTAACTTACCTCAACTGCTAACATCAGTTAAATCTACGTACCAGCATATGAAACACTGCGAACAAAGGCAACGCCAACCAAGAAAGCGCATTGGATGAATTTTTGTTTCTGAGTAACCGAGCTCGAATCAAGATAATCGAGCTCGATAATTTTTCGACCTCTATTACGAATCAACCACGGATCTCGTTTTTTTTTCTGGGAAGACGAGCTCGATATGGGTATCTCGAGCACGAAATCCATTACGAGCTCGATCTATCCCTAGCGAGCTCGCATTTCATAAATCGTGCTCGAAATCTATTACGAGCTCGATTATATTATTCGCCCTCGACCTTTGCGAGCTCGAGCGTAAATCGAGCTCGGTTTGCATTTATCGCGCTCGGCACCATCATGAGCTCGGTTTCAATAAATAGCGCTCGGAATTTAGCGAGCTCGATTCGCAATCGAGCTCGGTTTTTATTTATCGACAGTTAACCGAATTAGACGTTATCGAGCTCGGCGACTTTGTAGACTCAGAAGTTCCTGTCCCTTTTTTCCTATTCCCAACCACGAAAACATCTTATTTCCCAAAATATAGGGAAATCCCTGTTCTTGTTCACCCATTCAAGAACGCGCCACATTTAATTATATGTGCTTGCTGCCGATTTTGCTCACACCCCGAGTTGCCAGCCTTTTTTTTTATGTTAATACAAGTGCTAATCCAATTTTATGTTTGTCCGGATTTCAAGCCCCTAATAAAATAAAAAGACAAATCCCGTTGTTCAGTCTTTTTTTACCCCTTCCAGATCTCGATTAAATAGTGGGTCAAAACTGTATCAAGTAGCCGAAAACCGATATCTGTAGAGGAGCATTAGCTGGCCCAAATAACCATAGGGCCTAGACAAAAAGGCAGCCATATACTTTTTTTATATAATGTTTGAGGTCAGATATAAATTATACACACAACAGCACGCGCGCGCGCACCCAAAGACACAGGCTTTAGGTTGAATCATGTGCAATTTATTTCATTCAATTCATATTAATAACTTTTCGCGTATTAATTCAATATTCAATCAAGATCATCTTGAACTTATTGATCGTATATAAATTTAATTGTTCTATTCAGATCATTTCTGGCCTTTACTTATCGTGATTATATGACAGAAACATGAATATAATGAGATAATATCAACTGTAACCAAAAGTGTGCTTTTCTCAACGGAGCAAACGCGTTTAATTATTTAAAATTATTAATAATAAATGTTAGTAAAATCCAACTAGTGGTCTATTATCAATGCTGCGTTCTGATTGGTTGAGCTACTAATAGGCTATTTGTTATATCCCACTAGTAGCGAAAAGCGCCGGCTTTGAAAACCAAAACAATGGCAGGTGAATCGCTTTTACTAGCGAAAGATGTTTTGTCTCGATATTTTTTTGACCAACTAGTTGGATTTTAGTAAAACAATTATTCCTCTCGCCCTCATGGGCTCTGAGTCAATGGGCTATTGACTCAGATCCCATTCGGGCTCGAAGAATAATTGTGAATTATGGTTATTATTATTATTATTATTATTATTATTATTATTATTATTATTATTATTATTATTATTATTATTATTATTATTATTACACCCATTTTCATTCCTTGATGATCTGATTGCAATCTGTTAGGATTTAAATCGCATCATTTCTTAGATCAAGCAAAATGGAAATGAAATAATACCAAAGTTAACCTATCAAATTATATGTACAAACAAAATTTATTATCATTCGATGCAGTGTTTTCTTCCCTTCCATTGACCGACAGCCCACCACGTGACCTACAAATAATACCTTCAAATAATGGTCTGCACATGCGTAGTGCCGTCTAAACGTGTTTTGCTGCAAATAATATTCTTCTGAGCACCCAGGAAGTGATTAAAATATGAAAACAAACTTGGCGATCGAATGATAAAACAATTATTGAACTCGGCTATCGCAAAATATTGTGATTTGTCAGTGTCTCGCCAATCAATTATTTGCCTCAGCCTTCGGCTTAGGCACATAATTGATCAGCTCGCCTCTGACAAACTACGATATTTTGCTCAACCTCGTCCAATAATTGTTAAATTTTGGCTAACAAAAACCGTGATTTCAAAATGGGTTCTAATAATTTGGTAATTGCATTTTTTCCTGAAATCATACTTTCGTTTTCCAATTTGAATTCGCGCGGTTTTGAAATGGAGCGTATGGTTTCATACCTTATGAAATAACCACTTGTTAGCCTTGCAATATGATTGGCTCATAGCGGTGCGATTTACTCATGAATCACAATATCTTTTGCTCTAAATCGAATTTTTTTTTTAGCCAATGAGGAAGGGACAGTAACACAATCAATCAGATTTTAAGGCTCTTTAAAACAACCCATCAATCTCATTGCTTTAAGATGAAAGACAAAAATGCCATTGTTTGGCAATTTTGGCTATTAAATTGTGCGATTTCAAAATGGTTCTATTGAAGCGGAAATTGAACTTCGGGTCGTGCAATTTTGGTATGAACTCATACTTTTGATTTCAAATCAAACTCGCGCTGTGCGCTCGTTCAATCTTGAAAACACTTGTATGATTTTCGAGCAAATTGCACTCCACTCAGTTCAATTACCATTATAAATCGCACTATACTCAGGTCAATAAACAAAACTTAAACGCGTGATATAGACAATTTCCTTCTTGATCAAAAGGCTTGTTCGGTTCGAACACCAAAGCCGTAAAGTATCAAGATATCAAGTTTTGACTGGATATTGAAAGATTTTCACATTCATTTGATTTAACTTGTTGTCAACATGAAGAAAAATCACAAAAGTATGCTTATATGCCTTACATCAACGATGAAATTGAACAAGGAAATAAAACACAAATAGCGGTAGCGAACGTGATAAACCAGTGGCAGTTAACAGGGCATTAAGATCTCGTACATTTTCGAGCGTAAGCGATATATATGTGATATTAACCAAACGAGAGTTTTCTTCATACGAGTACCGCAGAGGATCTATGTAAGATTAAACTAAGGCTTTGACTTCTTTAGAGTTTTAACCGCCCATCTCTTCTCTCACCGCCTTTGTGTTTTATTGCTAATTAAGCCTTGAAGGCCGGAAAACAGAACCCTATATGTTTTGAAATTGGATGAAAAGACCCTGCATATAAAAAGCCATACTGTTGCCGAAATCTTGAGAAAAATCAATAAACAGGGATGTGTGCAGGAAATTGCAAGGGC
>JAHPZR010001866.1:0-15000 GCA_019787425.1 Platygyra sinensis
ATTCATTGGAAGGTTTAAATGTGTAGCAGTGATGTGTAACACTGGCAAGTTTTTCTAAGTAGGATGTAGATGGGTTTAAGTAGATGTAAATTGGCCGTAAACTTTACAATATATGTATATATCTATAGATGTTATAACAATATCTATGCTAAACTATAATATGTACAAAAAAGTATTTTTTTAGGGATACGAACTGTGAATAGGCCAAACGTAATGCGGTAATCAGTGTAACTGTACTGTATTAAGAGTAGTACCATGTAGGTAATGTGTAAGTAGTAAGTGGAGTATAAGTGTAGTATGTAAATAGTGAAATGTGTGTCTGAGGATGTCAAGTAAACTGCAATTTAATTTAAAAAAAAAAAAAAAGAGAGCAACTTGTGCGTCATCCAGAAGGGTGGTATGAAACAGGCCTTTTGTGGAAAACTGGCCACCCACCCCTCCCTAACAATCGAAATGGAAGCCTCCGGCGTCTAGCTAACCTTGTGAAGAAACTGGAGAAAGAACCCAATCAGTTGGACGAGTATGACAGGATAATCCAAGACCAACTTGAGCAAGGGATCGTGGAGAGGGTGACAGATGAGCCACATGGAGAAAGAGAGTTTTACCTACCTCATAAGCCAGTAGCGAGGGAAGCAGCGGAGAGGACAAAGATGCGAATTGTTTTCGACGCGTCAGCCAAAGCGGAGCAAACTAGTCCATCATTGAATGACTGTCTAGAGACTGGGTCTTCACTCCAAAACCTACTCTTGAGTGTCCTAGTCAGAAATCGCTTCAAGCCGGTTGCTCTTTGCGGTGATCTCGAGCAAGCGTTGCAATTTCGGTGTTTGGAGAAGCGGGGTTTAAACTGCATAAATGGCACTCGAATGTCGAGAAACTGGAGGCTGAAGATGTACTGAGAGACGAAGGTCAAACATATGCCAAAGAACAGTTGGGTGTAAAACCCAATGAAGCGAAGCTACTGGGACTTCCTTGGAACAAAAGAGAAGATACTCTAGCTGTGAGCTTTAAGGGAGATTCTGCAGGAGCCACAAAGAGAGAAGTGCTAAAAAGTTTAGCATCAGTGTTTGACCAACCCCCTGGGAGTGGCAAGCCCCACAGTTTTGGTAGGAAAGAGGATCTATAGAGAAACATGTGACCAATGTCTCCCTTGGGATGCAGTACTGCCAGAGAAAGTGGACAAACAGTGGGACAACTTCAGGAAAAGCCTGCCTGATGAGGTCAAAATTCCCCGCAGTCTAGCTCCAGCCAACGAGCCAGTCCGGGCCATTGACCTACACGTATTCGGTGATACAAGCGGAACCGGAACAGCAGCAGCTGTATATGCAGTAGTTCATCAAGACTAAGGTACCAACCAGGGTCTAGTTACAGCCAAAGCTCGTTTAGCAAAGAAGGGGCTGACAATCCCAAGATTAGAACTCGTGTCTATCCATATGGCAGCCAATCGTGTTGATAATATGAGGAATGCCTTGGAGGGATGTGCAATGAGGTCAGTGTATGGGTGGACATACAGTATGGTGGCACTTTACTGGATGGCTGGTAAAGGAAGCTACAAACAGTTTGTAGCTAATAGAGTGAAGCTGATCAAGGCCAAAAATTACATTCAGTGGGGTCAAGTGAGCTCAGGCCAAAAATCCAGCTGATCTGGGAAGCAGGGGGAACCAATCCAAGGAACTACTGGAACTATGGCTGAAGGGACCAGACTGGCTTTCCAAATCAGAAATGTGGCCAGCATCAGTGCAAATCGGGCCCAGTAAAGAAACAGAAGCAGAAGCAAAGCTAATGAAGGAGGTCGTTTCAGTAGCTGTAGAAACAGAGGACAGCCTTCACCAAGTCCTGCAGAAACATGGATTTTGGAAGACCACTCGTATCACATCATGGGTAGCAAGGTTTCTTCACAACTGTATGTCAAGCAAAGCAAATCGCATGTTTGGACCCCTCACCACGGCTGAGACAGACAAGCAAGTCAAGAGTTGGGTGAAGAGAACACAACGCAGCAAACTCCACACAGACCAGTTTCAGGAGGATCAGCTGAGACTTAATCTGCACAAGAATGGAGAAGGATTGTACGAATGTCGGGGCAGACTTCAAGGGAGTTACCCCATCTATCTACCACCTGATGACCTTTTAACAGAGAAAATGGTTTATGATGCACATGTTCTAAGCCTTCATGGGGGAGTGGGTCTCACCATGACGTTGATCCGCCAAGAGTACTGGATTCCACGTCTGAGGCAGCTTACTAAGAAAGCCATCAGAGGTTGCTATGGCTGTAAAAAATTCCAAGTTGCTGCGTTCACAAACCCGCCAACAGCTAGCTTGCCAACTGACCGGACAGAGGGATCAGTCCCATTTGAGGTGTTGGGCGTGGATTTTGCCGGCCCAATCGCATACAAGCTTTCACCAAAGAAGGAGGGAAAGGCTTATATCCTGCTGTTCGCATGTAGTCTAACCCGTGCCATACATCTTGAGCTACTACCAAATCAAATGGCTGAAGGAGTTATTAGAAGTCTAAAACGGTTCATTGCGAGGAAGGGAAGACCCAGAAAAATCTACTCAGATAATGGAAGCAGTTTTACAGCAGCAGCAAAGTGGATGAGTAAGGTGATGAAATCGGAACAGCTTCAGAACCAACTCGCCCACCAGGGTATTACGTGGCAGTTCAACCTTAGCCATGCACCCTGGTGGGGAGGACAGTTTGAGAGGCTTGTGGGCCTCGTTAAACGAGCTTTGTATAAAGGCATTGGTCGTGCTAGCCTCTCTTGGAATGAGCTTGAAGTGCTACTTGATGTACAGTACCGCTCAAATGTAAGTTACCACCTCTCGCCTCGTTTCTCGCGAGACGAGTCTTGTTTATCGCGAGACAGTTCTCGTTTCCTGCGAGACGATTCTCGTTTCTCGCGATACGAGTCTCGTTTCTCTCGAGAATCACTGAGGCATTCAGTATGGAATATACTACTCGTGAGAAGCCGGTTTCCACGTACAGTAAAAGGTCGCTACAAAAGTGATGGAACCGACCGACAAGACGATAAAAAAGACACTGAACGGCAATTGTTGGCGAGCTTGAAATATCTTCGATATATCCGGTTTTATTTGGCACAACTGGATGATTCAAACGCTGAAATAGTCCAAATTTACAGAAAAAGTGTTTTATCGAAGTTTTTACGATGCGCCGTTAACATTCATCTAATTTTTGACTGGGAAAAATTTGCCCTCTGCACGCGCTGGTGAGACAACTAAAAGAGATCTTTGAAATTTCACGACATGCCAGCGAGCTTTGAAAAGTATTCAATATCTCTGGTTCTATTTGACACAACTGGATGATTCAAACGCTGAAATAGTCCAAATTTACAGAAAAAGTGTTTTATCGAGGTTGCTACGATGCGCCATCAACATTCATTTAATTTTTGACAAGAAAAAGTTTGCCCTCTGCACGCGCCGGCGAGACAACTGAAAGAGATCTTTGAAATTTCACGGCATGCCGGCGGGCTTTGAAAAGTATTCGATATCTCTGGTTCTATTTGGCACAACTGGATGATTCAAACGCTGAAATAGTCCAAATTTACAGAAAAAGTGTTTTATCGAAGTTCTTACGATGCGCCGTCAACGTTCATTTAATTTTTGACAGGGAAAAGTTTGCCCGCTGCAAGCGCTGGCGAGACAACTAAAAAGAGATCTTTGAAATTTCACAGCATGCCAGTGAGCTTTGAAAAGTATTCGATATCTCACTCTATCCTCTATTTGGCACAATTTGATGATTCAAATGCCGAAATGATCCATGTTTAGAGAAATACTGTTTTGTCGAAGTTCTTGCGATGCGCTTTTCCATCCATTTAACTTTCAACAGGATAAAGTTTGCTTTCGGCATGCGGCGGGGACACAATTAAAAAAGATCTTTGAAATTTCATGGCATGCCGGCGAGCTTTGAATTTTGATATTCCTGGTTCTATTTTTTCAATCCTCCACTGACAGAGAGCCTAGAACAGGTTATGTCGAAATGTTTTTTGAGAGAGAACAATAAAGAATTGGCACACATTGTTTATTAAAACACACTACAGCATTTTATTACAGCATTTGCATAAATTATTACATGAACTTCATTTAGCTAGTTTTGTCGTACTTAACTATATATCTGATCATATAAACAAGATTTAGCGTCATATCCTCTAAAGCAACGTTAATAAAAATGTGTATTAAAAACCATTGAGCGCGCTCAAACCCCAGTTTACCAAACAGCGTAAAGTTCTCGGGTTTCTTGCGGCAAATTGTAAGTACATGTAATAAAACTATGGATCACAAACGTTCTGACCATGGCAATGACGGCGATTTCATTCGAAAGTGGTACTGATTTCAGCACACTCTAATGTAACCTATTATATTATTCCTAAAAGTAAACCTTAGTTAATCTTGACGCTCCTTCCCCCCATCCCGCTTTTTCCTCCGTAAAAACTCATCAATAGCCACCACACATTTCCTCCACGTTGACTCCTCCTGTGCCGGGGCACAAGGATAAAATTTAAATACATATTTCTTGATTATAGCCATCTTCCCAGGGTCCAGAGCCATCTTACCCCTAGTCCCAGTACAATTGCGATTAACTAATTACTCCGACTTGAAAACCACATTTAAAAACTTCGCAGCGAAATTCCCTACGCTACAACTTGCGCGTTTTAGAACTAATGCCTCCCCCATGAACTGCCCTCCCTCCTCCCCAAATGAATGTTCCCGTGAAAGATTGGTTTCCCTACTCCCCAAATGGTCCATAGAAACATAATTTGTCCTTCCCACAAGGTTTGAAATATCCCCTAATGCTCGATGCTGATTATTAGCCCCTGAAATGTCATAAGAAACGTAACTTGTCCCCGTATCTGTCCTTCCCACAGGGTTTGAAACAATTAAATTATTACTTTGATAAACAATGAGTTGGTTAAAGAAAAAGTATTTTACTGTTTGAATTAATGATTTGTGTCAAATTTAACTGGAGGAGATATAATTTTTTTCAACAAGGTCTTAATTGGGACGCTTTAGAAATAAACATCTCGCAAGCGACTTGCCGACGCGTGCAAAACACAGAACTTTTCCTTCAAGTAAAAAATAACTAAATGTGGGTGGCGCACCATAGAAACTTCGATAAACAATTTTTTCGTCAAGCAAAGAGCATTTTACCGTTTGAATGAATGATCTGGGTCAAATATAACCGGAGATATCATTTTTTTGACGAGAACCGAACACTACATTCAGACAATAAACAATAACTTGCCGACACGTGCCGAAACACAGATCTTGCCTTGTAAAAACATATTAAAGTTTATGTGCTAAAATAGGAACTTCAAGCGACTATTACAATTTTCCTTCCCATTTTTGGTAGCTTAAAGATCAAGCAAGTGTCAAAGACACGGTAGTTTGTCAGTGAATTTTCGGAGTAATCGAAGACTCGAAATATGATAGCTTTCATTCATCGGCATGACGTTTTAACAATATGCAAATTTTTGCCGTTCGCGTTTCCCATAAAAATAATATGCTTCATGTAAAGAAACTCGTATGTTTTCTCTAAAATAGCTGTTATCAATTCAAGTAGAGTTCATCACAAACTCATTTGAAGACCATTGACATCACAAGAACACAAAAGATTTCGATATCTTCACGAACGTGATCATTGCATTGGCAAGGTATAAAATGCCTGCAGCCGTAAAAACCGGTTTTGAACATTTAACATAAACCTAACACAAGGTACTAAGCAAGGGCAAATAAAAAAAAAGTTATCCTAGGCAATTATACTTTTAGCTGAGACTCGACTGTGTCTTTCACTTCACTTTGCGCTTTCAATTACGCGTACCTTGTCTCGTTCCTTTCAAAGTGTCACGTGAAGAACCGCCAAGAAGTTCTTGCGGTTCGAACATCCTACAGCGAAGAAGTTCTTGCGCTTTTATCATGCAGCCGCAAAGAAGTTCTTGCGGTTTCCAGGACTCAAGCTCAAGCGACCCTCAATCAGCCGCAAGAAGAACTTCTTCTTGCGAACGCAAAAAAAAGTGTCGTGCATAATTTTTGGGCTGTACTGTATACATGAGCGTGGCAGCGCCGATGGACACTAGATATCCAGCGCGAAGTTTCAGACGCACAGACAAAACAAATGCGGGTGAAGTCGATCAATACATGTACATGTAAAACAGCACACGACAATCCTTACTGCAAACAACCGCTAATACAGAAGTGGTACTTGCAGTGCAGTCGCGATAAACGAGAAATTTCTCACGAGACAGTTCTCGTTTCCTGCGAGATGATTCTCGTTTCTCGCGATACGAGTCTCGTTTCTCGCGAGACAGTGGTAACTTACATTTTTTGAGCGCTACTGTAGAAGTTACACTAAATAATCGGCCACTGTGTTACATGGAAGATGACGTGCAATTGCCTGTGCTGACCCCTAGTGCCATGATATTCGGTCAGCCAAAGTTAATTCCTGAAGAAGATCTAGACGAAGAAGATGCAGATTTGAGGAAGAGAGCAAGATACCTCCGTTGTTGTAAAGATGTTCTATGGAGCCATTGGACCAGGGAGTATTTGAAATCTTTGAGGGAGAGGCACAACCTGAAGCACAAAACTAAGGAGATGACAGTTCAGCCGGGAGACGTAGTACTCATTCAGGGCTACGAGCAAAATAGAGGCTAGTGAAACATTGGGATAGTCGTCAAAGTAATTAAAGGGAGAGATGGAGTGGTCCGTGCTATCAGGCTGAGGGCCGGGAGGTCATACCTTGAGCGTGCTATCCAGCACCTCTATCTGATGGAGCTCTCCTGTGATGAAGAAGAACACGAAGAAGAGGGAAGAATGTCTCACCTTAATCCAAGTGCGAGGGAATTTCGTCCCACAAGAAGAGCGGCAATTGCAGCTGCAGACAAGATTCGCCGCATTGCACAAGTAGAAGCAAATGACACTGAACATTGAACATATATCTAATAAGTTACAGTATTTGATCTAAGTTCTTATATCAAATAGGGGAGAGTGTCAAGATTGTGTAGACATTGGTCAGGCGTCCCTGGCCTGTATGGCCCGTGGGGGCTGAGCACTATTAAGAAAATCATTATGGGATTAGGAAAAAGCATATGGCGAGCGAGGTTGTTAAAAAAAAAACGTGAGACCGATTAAAGCTGTTGGTTGTGTTTTCAAAATTGTGAGTGTATATTGTCGAAGAAGCATTTCCGACAATTTCCCAGAGAGATAAGAGTAGAATTTGTAGGGAAAGGTAAGAATTCGATCGTAGTCTGCTGAAAAACTTAACCGTTTTAGGTTAAACTGGCCATACAGTAATTTGCTTTTAAGAACATGTCTGTCATAATTGGCGCAAAAACCATCTGGTGCACAATTAAGTCACGGTAAAGTTTACCACGAGGACCATGATAAATTCTAACTCATTCTAAAACCATTTTCATTTTCATTATGCTATGCTTCCTATTAGAAGAATCCTAAAGATGTAGCAGCAATTCAAATTTCTACAGAAAGGTGCAGTAGCTGTAATCATAAACAATGAGCTGAAGTTATGATTTCATGACCGTAAACTGTCACCAAACGCTCCCTTGAGACCGAGATGATGAATCTATATTGTTGACCTAAGATGTTTCGCTCAATTAGGTCACCAAGCAAAAAGTGCGCCATCTTTCATGGTCGAAAACATAGATTTTTCTGTTTCTTAGGTCAAAATAGTCTGTTGAACTTAGAAAGATAGCATTTGAAGGAAAGGTAACAATTTAGCCATTTGAACTTGAAACGGTTGGTATTTCATAAACAGCTGCCGGTAAAGTTTACTCACAGGGTAAACTTTACTCAGCCAGACGGCTATTAAAAAAGCCGCCCTCTGATTGGTCAAACGTGGGTAAAGTTTAACCTCTCGGGTAAAGTTTTTTAGTCCTTATTGCTATTGATAAGTCCGTATTGTTTTCGGCGAGTATTGTAGATAGATTCTTACCACGGGTATCATATTTGCCGTCCAACGTTTTACTTCAGAGACACCAAAGCTTTACTTCGAGAAAGCTATACGCTTGCACAGAGAATCCTCATGTTTTTTTTTTGCATTATCTGATAGAGCTTATGTTTCTGGAGCTCGATGTATAGGTTTCTTTCTCCTTTGATAGTTCCAGTACCACAGGATTTAAATCTAACTCTATACGCGCAAGTCTGTTGACCGTGTTGCATGTTGTATATGCCATTGTTCGGCTTAGTTCAGGCAAGACCGTGGTTTCAATCCTCCATGTGGATCTCATCAGTTGCCGGTATATCTAAAAATATACTCTGTACATCTGAAGTTGCTAGCGCAACTCGTACATAAATGAGAATGTAAGACATTCTGTGGCTTGGCACAAACTTCTCATGGTGTACCACCTGGTAAAAAACCTAGATAGGATCCTGTAAGATCCTTCAGGATTCTGTAGGATCCTGTAGGATCTTGCATAGGATTAGGATCTTGATTAGGATCTTGAATAGGATTAAGATCTTGATTAGGATCTTGAATAGGATTAAGATCTTGATTAGGATCTTGAATAGGATTAGGATTTTGATTAGGATCTTGATTAGGATCTTGAATAGGATTAGAATCGTGATTAGGATTAGGATCTTGATTAGGATCTTGAATGGGATTAGAATCCTGATTAGCATTAGGATCTTAATTAGGATCTTGAATAGGACTAGGACTAGGATCTTGATTAGGATCTTGCATAGGATTAGGATCTTGAAAAGAATCTTGATTAGGATTAGGATTTTGAATAGGATCTTTAATGAGATTAGAATCTTAGATAGGTTTTTGATGTTTGTGAGTTTTTGAATCTCGGTGAGATCGCGGCGATATATTGTCCATCTCGCCAAGATTGCTGAGATCACGCCTTGATGTTTGTGGGTTCAGAAATCTTGTCGAGTTTGCAGCGAGATTTTCTACATCTCGCCGAGATTGGCGAGATCTCACCGTGAAGTCCGACTCTTTCTGAAGACACAAACTTCTTACCGAGATTGCCAACATCTCGGCAAGATTTCGAAAGAAAAAGAATCTCATCGAGATCTCGCCATTCCCAGATGGCATGAATAGTTTTCTGCGTTGAATTTAATTGCTTTGTAGTTGACCATTAGCTTTCTATTTTTCAGTTTGATTTCAAATGCGGGAAGCCCAAAAATGAAGTAAAGACACTCCGTCATGGATGGGTTTTATTTACCAAAATTTTATTTAGCAAAGTTAAATGGAGTGATCTGATGTTATTTTACAGCGATGAAGTCTGATTGACGTGCTAATCGCTTTTTACGATAAGAGTTTTGTTGATCGTCTTGAAATTGTGTTCTGTCTTTTAGCCATTGGAGGAGACTTACCTTTGAGTTACTCAATGGCCATCAGTTGTCTGAAAAAAAATACTTTTCAAATTTGGCTTTGTAGAGGTAGGATTTTTTGTTTTCTTCACTTTTCCTCAAGCAAAGCCGGCGCGGCGGCAGACAGTATTAATAAGTCGCAGGAAGACTTCCTGCCAAGATCATTAACTAAGCACTGTGATTGGATGTCTTCTGTTGTCACGAAGCTCTCTAGAAATTTCATTGGATCTTGTTGGCACGAAGCTCTATTGTTTTAGGGCTAGGGTCCATTGTTAGCATTGTTTGTATATAATTTTCTCAACCAATCCTTTGAGACGTTCCGAAGAGCTTCGTGGCGGCCCGATGTCTTAGGTCACATGGGGTAAAGTACACGCCAATGCTTCGTCAGGGGAGTACGCTTCAGAGTTCTTGCCGTGGGAAATTTGTGTGTTAGATGTTTTTGAAAGTACAAAGGACTTAGTTACGATGAAATGAGCTGCTTTGTTCAAGAAAAGGAATTACGGTTTTACTAATTTCATATGTTTTCATCATGAATGTGAGTTTGTACTACATCTTGTGCCACTGTTTTTTTCAAGACCTGCAATGCTGAAGTGACCTATTTGCGACTATAAAAGTCTGTGTACACAGAACAATTTTTAGCAAGGAGCAAAACTTGAGCAGTTAATGAAGATAAACCTTTTCATGACATTCGCTTTGAGGTGAAGTTGTAGCCAAGCCAGACGAATTTTCTTCAATTCTTTGCGGCTGACAGATATAGTACATCTGAGGTCAATTATCCTTGTTTGCTCGAGGTAAACGACATGACGACCCGAGGATAAAGGTTTGTTCTCCTGTATTTCTAGTTTCAATAATGATTTTCCTCTCATTGCATGTAGCTGAATGTGAAGTGAAGATGAACGTGTCTGAAACTATTGTTTTTCTGAACTGTGTGTGACAGTCTTATCTGTCAATAAATCTGGTTGTTTTTGACATTCTGGAGTCGTATTTCAGTGTGTTTGTTTTGCTTGCTAGAAACTACTTCACTCAACGAATTTATGATAAGGCTTACCTGGATCCAAGTCTTGACATTTTAAAATATCTTGGCAGCATTGCCGGCGAGATTTTTTGGCCTCCAAAATTTTGATATCTTGGCGAGATCTTACTTAAAGTCTTGCCAAGATTCTCGGTAAGTTTTTTGGCCGCTGAGATTTTGAGATCTTGCCGAGATCTCGCCGAGAATATCGACGAGTTTTTGGCTGCCAAGATTTTGAGATCTTGGCGAGAATCTTGACAAGTTTTTGGCCGCCAAGATTTTGAGATCTCGGCGAGATTTTGGCGAGAATCTTGACAAGTTTTCGGCCGCCAAGATTTTAAGATCTCACCGAGTTTTTGGCTGCTGATATAAGGAAGAAGACAAAGCATCGCAGGGTTTGACCTGAAAAGAAAAAATCAAGTACTATCCTACAATTGAAAAGATATAGAACTAATACAAGATCCTTTAGAAGGTCCCAAACAAATTATTTCCCCTGAAATGAAAATGATCACCATGCTTGTGTGTAAAGAAGGTCCAGAAATTTTTTTATAAATAAAAAATGAATAAGATCCTACCATATATACTTGAATGGTAGGATCCTGTACAAATTCCTACACATTTGATAGGATTCTGTAAAAGATTCTACACATTTGATAGGATCCTGTACAAGATCCTACACATTTGATGTGACCCTGTACAAGATCCTACACATTTGATAGGATCCTGTACAAGATCCTACACATTTGATAGGATCCTGTACAAGATCCTACACACTTGATAGGATCCTGTACAAGATCGTACACATTTGATAGGATCCTGTATAAGATCCTACAAGTTGACCTAGGTATTGTTCAAGATCCTATGTAGGATCCTGCAGGATCCTGTAGGATCCTGTATAGGATCCTAAAGGATCCTACAGGATCTTAAATAGGATCCTATCAAGATCGTGAAGGGATCTTAAACAAGATCCTATTAGGATCTTACTAGGATCCTACGTAGGATCCTGGCTAGGATTTCTACCAGGGCCCTTGCGACGGATCAAAGAAGTCTGGTTTCTATTCGCAATAACAGGCAGCCAATGGCATAATGTCGTTTTTGATTCTTAATTACTTACAATGGCATATACAACACACAGTGGCCACCCCTTCTGGTTCTCCTTAGTCATTAGTGACTGGGGATATGGGCCTCACCCCCAAAGACTGATCAGGACCCCTGTCCAGGGTGACTACCCGCAGTATCACTTGATCATGTCTCCTCCCAGGAGGTCAAAAAAAGGTTTTACGTGAACATTAAACAACAGGTCCTTCACCCCTCTTTGAGAGACAAGCGAGGGGACTGTAGAAGGCTGCACTGCTAGAGCATGTGGCTCATTCATGGGGAAGTTAAGCTAGTAAGTGAGACATTTGAAGAGATGCAATAGGAAGGGCATGATTCCAGGTAGGGTGTAAGGGTAGGAACTGGTTATATCATTCTAGACTTGAAACACAACTTAAGAGGGAATGTCCACTAGGACCGAGCCATATCGAAAACATGAGGCACATGATGAAAAATCAAAATTTTTCATATTCTTCCCAGAGATAGCCTATGGTAAGCCTAGAAACGTGGTGTGATTTTTTTCTTGAAATATTTTTTTAAACCCGCTAAAAAATCAAAACTCCATTGCGGTCCCAAGTCTGGTCAAAAACACAAAAATTCAGTGACTAATACCTTACCATAAACTTCGCTCTGTCCAATCCCCATCAAAATAACACTCCAGTTTGAGCCTGGAAATTTATTTTTGAGGAATTAACAAGTCTTTTGAGGCCAATTATACTTCTGTGGGTTAATTTTCAAGGTCACGAAGAGCCGCTTAAAATCACTAAAATTCACTTCCTAAAAATTCTTAATTATGCACACTTTTTCAATCGGCAAATTCGCTACCCGGTAAAACACCAAAACACCTAAGATTTTGACGTTTCGAAAGACGAAATGCCAGTGTAAAACCTGGTATAAAAATTATTTTCGGGCTTTACATCAGCGCTGAATACTAACGCTTTCAAAATCGTGATAATCACAACACTAACCTGCTAGAAACAAAAACAATAGGCAATTGTCTGGGATTCGATAATCAAAAGGAACATGAAAATGTCTTCTTGAATTTGATTTCCCGGTATTTGGACTTAAACTATGGCAGAAAAGTCATGTTTAAGCTTACCTCCTGTGAGACATTACATTCAAACGTTAAGTATTGGCATATTCAGAATCCTACATGCACAATAATCATTGCGGCGCGTGGTTTTCGGGGAAGTACATCATTTTCTTGTTCACATTCAACCTATGAATCTGAGAAAATCCAGCACATTTCTGTCCCTTTTCTAAAACAGCAATTCATAAAAGTAGTGAAGCCTTCTAGCGTCAGTGACTTGCTTGAGTCTTGCTTGTAAAGAGAAAAGCTTATGTTCTGTTCTCGTCGAAATGTAAATATGGCGTTTGACGTCGACTTCATTTCTATGTCACGCAATGGTTAATTGGTGGGATTTTGTCACGATTTGCCAAAAATTTAGTGAGACGTTCAAAGCAAACAATTTTTATTTGAAAGCTATGAGAACATACCTCTATGGCCCTTCGCGCGGTAAGCGATACGGAAAACTTTAAAGAATCCGAACGTGAACCGCAAAATATCGCAGGGCCAGAAATCGCACGAAAACTGCTCAAATTCAATGGTTGTCTAAGAAAAGAACTTGTTGTTTAGCGGGGCTGTCTAATGAAAAGATATCGCACAATTCAATCATAGTCAAACTGTGACAATGGACTAGCGCCTACACAGCTGCAGTAACGTTTAATTCTTATCCCATCTGCAACATTATGTGCACAGAAGTTTCCTCTTCAATGATTTTAACAAAGAAAACAAAACTGGTGCTTATTAGTTTTAAACAAGTTCATTTTCCATTGCAGTCGTTAGTTTTTCAATGCATATGACGCTTTGTGCTAGAAATTGTTTGTTTATACATTACCATACAGCCATTCTCTTTACGTTATTTTGTGGTCTTACGTTTCAGTGTCGGGTCGAGTTCTGCAAAAAAACCTTTCATGCAATGATTTCAAGCAGAAAAAAAAGACTGATGTGATGTAATCCATACGCTAAAACTACTCATGCATTTCTCTCAGAACATAGTCTTTTTTTTTTTAACCTAGTGGTGTAAAGCCGATCGATTACGTACTTTGTGTCACGCGCCACGCGAGAAGTGATAAAACTGATCAAATTGTCACGTACTGAGTGTAAAAAAACAAAAATGTTATCCATTTACGTCGTTCCATTGCAAAAAATTATATTTAGAAGAAGAGGCATTTCATAACGTGAATTTAGTCTTTCAGCTTTTTGAGAATATTTTATCTCTATGACGAGATGAATCCCACAGAGGCATGGTTTGTTTTCGCATTGTACTTATGTACGCAGCACCTCATAACGTTTTGCACTTTTTTTTTCCAGAATTTCTCTTTTGATGGATAAAGATTAGTTTCTAGTTGTAAAGTAGAGTTCAGTCTGAATACAAGCCTAGTGGCTCATCAGGCCGGAGTTTATCCCGGTTTCTGTAGCATGAAGCGACTGGGGGTATTTCTACTCCCCTCTGGATTGGATGCCAGGCCATCGCAGGGTTACCCCCAGCATTAAGTCTGCCGGTACCCATTTATACACCTGGGTGGAGAGAGGCACTGTGAGAGTAAAATGACCTGCCCAAGAACACAACGCAATGCGGCCCCAGGCCAGGGTTCAGACCCGGACCGCTCGATCCGGCATGTGGCCACCCGCCTCCCATCGATGCTACAATAATTGTATCAAACAAATGCCCAAACATTGGTGAGCAAGTTTGTGACGTAAACGATTACTATTGCAAAAGAATAAGCCATTTCAAACACCCTTCATTTTAGATTTATGGGTTTGTATCTCAAGAATGACTCCTGTAACCTTTTTTTGTCGAATTCTAATCGGCACGTCCAGTTTTACAATTTTGGCAACGTCCTGAACATTTTAAAGTAGCATTAGTACTTCTGAGGGGTCACGTGACTTGCCACGTGACGTTAAGCGCAAAAAAGCCATTTTTTGAGAAATTGGTGGCGGTTTTTAGTAATATCATACTGGAAAAACGCGGTTTAGATCCAGGTCAACTATTTCCATCCTCTCGCGTTTGGAATGACCGTCCCTCTTTTCACAGAAAAAAATTATAGGGTAAAAGGTCGTCTTTTCCAACAAAATTCGACTTTTGATCATTTATATCTTCTAAAATCGAACTAAGGAAGATCATTCCAAACGTAGTCAAGGTAGACAATTTCAATTTGCATCGAAAACGCTCATTTATTGATCAATAGACGGAAAATTCGCCACCAATTCGCCGATTAACCACATTTTAACAAAATAATCACGTGACAGGCCACGTGGTCAAAATAGTATGTTACGGCATGGCAGGACGCCGAGTTTATAATCAGGGTGAAAGTTCAGCTTGGTAAAACAAAATATACCTGTCCAACCATATTTCTACTTTAAATTCCTGACCCAGGCCTTAAACTGATTGAGTCATGATTGTAAACAAAATGCCCATTGCCAAGCCAGGGTGAAAAACACACCCTATTTCAGTCCAATGTGTATAAAATTTACACCTTTTTCAGACATAAAC
>JAHPZR010001866.1:17500-23174 GCA_019787425.1 Platygyra sinensis
ACATTTTAATCCAGGTGATCCATTCATCAAATACATGTAATCAATAAAAGACCTGCTAAAATAAGAAATCAATGTAAAATTTACAAGGTTTCAAAAACCTTTTTGCAAGCAGTTTCCACAATTCTTTTGCAATTCCCAAAATTCACTATGAACCTTGTAATTACAGTGAAACCTTGATTTAACGAACCTCTATTTAACGAAGTCCTCGATATAACAAATGGTATTCTACGTCCCAGCCAAAGTTACAGTAAAATGTATGGAATAGAACCTTGATATAACCAACCTCGGTATAACAAATTCTTCGATATAACGAACATAATCCGAAAGCCCAAAAGTCAAGTCTACCTCGATATAACGAATTACAATGTCAACACGCGACAGAATATAAACGTTGAACAGATCAACAGTCAACAAATCCTTTAAGCGGCTCATCGTCACCTTGAAAATTAACCCACAGAAGTATAATTGGCCTCAAAAGACTTGTAAACTCCTCAAAAATAAATTTCCAGGCTCAAACTGGAGTGTTATTTTGATGGGGATTAAACAGAGCGAAGTTTATGATAAGGTATTAGTCACTGAATTTTTCGTGTTTTTGACCAGACGTGGGACTGCAACGGATTTTTGATTTTCTAGCGGGTTTAAAAAAATATCTCAAGAAAAAAAATCACACCACGTTTCTAGGCTTACCATAGGCTATCTCTGGGAAGAATATGAAAAATTTTGATTTTTCATCATGTGCCACGACTGGCTCGGTCCTAGTGGACATTCCCTCTTACATGACATTACCTCCTTTATCTTATATTGAATATTACATGCATGTACAGTGTAGACACTGTGGCCAGCTATTAATTTAGCAGCCAGCTCTTGTTAAACAACTGATCCGAGTTATCAAAGTGCTAAAAGATCATGCAGCCCTAGAATGAGAATATCTCACCCCCATGCAGGAGTGGGAAGAATAGAGAAACCTTAGAAACAAGGTTGATGCATCATGATATTTCAGTCATTCTCAAATACAGCAGTGTTTGTAAAGGTTATTAATAACACAAAAAATTGCATACCAAGATTGCCAGCAGCTGCACGTCCACTTTCAGGGACAAATAAAGCATCTTTCTTTTCCTTCTCTTCTTCTTTTTCTTCTGTTGCATTTTTATTTGCATCTGTTAAATATAACATAAGCGAAAAATTGCAAAGACATTTTAATCCAGGTGATCCATTCATCAAATACATGTAATCAATAAAAGACCTGATAAAATAAGAAGTCAACATGAAATTTACAAGGTTTCAAAAACCTTTTTGCAAGCAGTTTCCACAATTCTTTTGCAATTCCCAAAATTCACTATGAACCTTGTAATTACAGTGAAACCTTGATTTAACGAACCCCTATTTAACGAAGTCCTCGATATAACAAATGGTATTCTACGTCCCAGCCAAAGTTACAGTAAAACGTATGGAATAGAACCTTGATATAACGAACCTCGGTATAACAAATTCTTCGATATAACGAACATAATCCGAAAGCCCAAAAGTCAAGTCTACCTCGATATAACGAATTACAATGTCAACACGCGACAGAATATAAACGTTGAACAGATCAACAGTCAACAAATCCTTTAATCCTTATGGTGAAGAGACAGTAACCTTTCAGTCAACGGTTTATCATATGTCATAGGCAGTGGCACTAATAGTACTTCCACGGAAGTCACCTGTGTTACAAATCAATCATTAACTACTTGTTACAACAACAACAACAACAACAACCTTTACGACTTCCATATAACGAACATTTTGGTCGTTTGCCCTCAAAATTCATTGCATCGAGGTTTTCGATATAACAAACCCTCGATTTAAGGTATCAGTAAGGGCAAAATTTGCCATTTTGCATAATTTTACTTTTTTAAGCGGTTCGATAAATCTTTAGGTAATCTTTAAGATAAAAAACTCCACGCTAGTTATTGCGCGACAAAGATTTTTTGCAAAATTATTCATTACTTAATTGAGAGTTGACAAGTTCTGTCAACCTAGTAATTATCGAGGCGCGTGACATCACAAACATGTTGAGTTGACACGCAATTTGCCGCGCGCCATAATCAGTGAACGGATGGCTTCGAAGAAGAAAAAGCGATCTTGCCGTTTTCATCCGCTAAAGCAAGGCCAAAGAAGGCAAAAACAAATTCGACAAAGAGCGGGCCGCACAATTGGCGGAAAGTGACAAAGGTTTGTATTACAACCAAGAAGAATTGCTTGATGAAATCAACAACGATTGCGACTAACGAAGCCAGCGAACAAACCGAAATAAGCGCAAGCCGTGCTAAAATAAGCTTACAGTTGCAAGAAACTGTCAAAGCAAAGGAAACTGACATGGTCATAATTTTGAAGATTAGTCAACCGATACGTAAAATTTCGAACCCTAATAATTATAGTAAATCAAAAGATAAATTCACGTTTACTAACCTTGGTAATCTCACTGCACGCACGAAAAGGCGGAGAAAAATTTACCGCACGGCACAGCGCAAATTTGTACCTGTTCCATGTTAAATGTCACAGTCCTATTGTTATATAGAAAGCTGATCCCTCTGCGGTATCTCCCTTGCTGTGATAATCTCTTCACACTTGGATGCTGCCGAATTCTATTTTTTTCTATGTTTCTCGAAAGTAAAAAGTTGGCAAGTTGTACGCACATTTTGAGTTCCAAGTCGGCAGCCTCTGGACCAAATTGGTTGAAATTCGGAGACAATGTTGTCAGAACATTCGCCGACAAAACTGTGTCTGCGCATTCTGATTATTTACCTCATGAAAAAGTTATGCCATTTAAATAACAAACGGGAGTGCCAAAAATCTGAGACACAGTTTTTGAGGTCAATGTGTGATTAGAAACGGATGCCATGTTAATCGTTTTCTTTGGCCTAAATTTAGCGGGAGTGAGCTTGATTTATGGGTTCGTGAAACTTTGTAAATATATTCACATTTTCAAAACACGGTAATTTTTTACTGTTTTAAACAGATCGGGTCATAATATTTAGTTATTAAGCTTCCAATAAATATATGGTTTATATGGGTTTTGGTTGAAATCACGAGCGCTAAAGCGTACCGTGTGAGGATGGTCAAATGGGTTATACTGATACCTTAATGTAAAAGTTTGGCCGTCCCCAGCGACTTCGTTAAATTGAGGTTCCACTGTACGCAGTAGTCAAACTACAAACCTCAGAATGACGTTGTGAATTTCCAGTTGTAAAGTTCAATAGTGATCTTGCAAAATATAATTTCACGTGAATAAAGTTTCGAGGAAAATATGGACCAGGGCTGTCATTAAGTTTTATTTAACCTGTAGTTGTAACAGGTGTTACAGGTTACAGCCCTTATTGACAGCCCTGTGGACAATGTAGTTATATTGAAGAGAATTGTAGACAAGTAGCTCTAAAAACGTAAGGTAAAGAAGTGACTTGTCTGTGAAGCATGAAATGTAAATATTAGGCTTACTAATCACCTAGACCGCATTTACACCATTGCTGGCAACACCCACATTTCAGCTAAAAAAACAAAACTTTGAATCCATGATCCTGCGCAAACTGAAAACCAATCAGAAATTACTTCACATCAAAAGAGAAGCGTGAATTTTGAAACATCATAAAATATTTTTTATTTGAACATTTCCATCTCATTCAAATGTGATGAAAGCATTTCTTTCATTTTCATGCTATACTCTGTAAAGTAGGATAAGCCAAAGATCGTTGATCAGCATTCCTTCCTTTGCTACTTTTCATAAAAATTAATGCCACCTAAGTCAATCTGAATCAATGTAATCAGTACAATATTATGCTGCTGTTAATAAATCACAATTTACCTCTGAAATAGATGCTAGAATGTTAACTAGTGAGACAATCTCAGATAGTGCAGAATGTTGTGCAGGACTGTCAGTACATTTTGAGTCATCAGCTGCCTGTATGTAACTTGTTAGTTCAAGGCCCAAAGATAACTTACAATTACTGTTTGTCAAGACAGTTTTAAATTTTACTGTGGTGTTTTATGTTGAATTTTGTTCATTCTAAATTCATTAATACGTTGAACTAGCAAACGTGATACCATACTTTTGGTTTTTCAATGCCAACATTTGAAACTGATACTTTTGTTTTTCTCACAAACTTTGTAACATGATACCCTTGTTTTCTCAAAAACATACAAAGAAGATATGCTCGCTTTTTTCCTGAGAAAAATAAAATAATGTTATTAACTTATGAAAAAATTGGAAGAGGAATGATTTAATTATCAAATAATCATGTCGTGTCTCAGAATAGCACGTTCTTATTAGGTTGCTACTGATGGTGTTAACAGTAAACTAGTTCAAAATACACAATGATATCGATTAATACAACCGAGAAGCATTTCAACTTGACCGATATGATATCCTACATCGGCGAATGAGTCCCCTCAAAAACTAACTAAATTTATTTGCGGTTTCCGTAAGTGCCACAGTGTCTACAGCAATATTTGAGAAGTTTCTTTTGTCAGGACATTACTAATTTTAATGCCGCTAACTCAGAAATGTTTCAGGTGAATACATTTGTGAACTTCTTGTTCTCTTTCATAGGAGAGAAAATAAACAAGCAACTGAGGAGATCCATTCGTTTCCCTGTTTAAAGCTTAGCAAACACGAAATAGTTTGAAAACGGCACATGGCATTTTTGAACCGAGCTAGGGATGATTGCAAAAGATACGCTGTCACAAAAGCATTCTTTGCACTAAAAAGGGGAACTGATATTACCTGAAATATGACTGCTCTGGCCCGTTAAGCCGAGAGTGTGGTATCGCACATATGAAACTGAACTCGAAAACGGATTGTCTCATGCTGACAATGCTAGAGCTCATGCGTCTTCCATACAGTGTTCAACCACAAGGAAAAGCACTAAACGTTCGTGTATAATTGTGTATGAAATCTATCGTTTACCTAACATTTAGTTAAAGTGCACCTAACTCCAAAATATTTTTTGCACTTAAATAAATCTTTGAACCTGTTCGAAACGCAGTGCGCCTTTTTAAACTAAATCTTGACTTTTTTATAGGCTGTAAAAGTTATGAAATCTAGCCATCACCTGTTGTACGACCGAGCTAGTAAGGGGCATGGGTCTATTCCTGGGTTGACGTCACAGACTGATTTGCATTGTATTAAGTCTTTGCAAACATACATGCAAAAACGTTTGTGACATCAACCCTGGAATAGACCCATTCCCCATACTTGCTCGGTCGTGGAACAGACGATGGCCAGATTTCTGAATTTTTACCTCCTGTAAAAAGTCAAGATTAGGGCTAAAAAGGGGCAAAAAGGCACAATCCATTTCAAACAGGTGCAAAGAGTTATCTAAGCGAAAAAAATATTTTGGGATTAGGTGCACTTTAACACTAACGCTAATCAATCTGCGCATGCGCTTCGTGTAAATCGCTTTTGTTCTTAAGAGAATAGTACCACTAGGATAACAAGATAATATCAAAGGAGAAGAAATCAAAGGTACCTACCCCAGCCCCCTAAAAAAACAAGGCTAATTAATTCATTGGCATTAATTAATTAAACAAACATTAAAGTTTACACCTTATTGTCTTATTTGTATAGTGCCTTATTGCCATAGTGGGTTAGTGGCTTCAACCCCCAAACCATCCCAATTGTGCACTCTGCACTAAAAAT
>JAHPZR010001868.1:0-15000 GCA_019787425.1 Platygyra sinensis
TGTTCTGGAGTTTCAGGAAAATGTTGGAGGTTTTTTTACTTTGTCCTCCTTTTCAGAATGGCTGGAAAATGTTGGGTGATAAAGCTCAAACGTTTCGTAGGTTACCGATTTCGCTTTTACTGGCAATCAACTGTTTCCCTCGTTGCTTCTCCTGCTTCTTGTTGCCGTTTGTATGGTGGAAAAATGTTCCACAACAGGTGCCAAAAACAAGTTCCTACCGCACGTATGCAACGTTTAGAGAAAAGGTAGTCTGTAGAAAGAACTCTCGTGAGTAAATTAACAAGACGGTTATAGTGAAAAGGAGTTTGTTATATCTTTTAAAATTACTGATTCATTACCGGTATCAATCTTTAGTAATTGATAAAAATCACTTTAATTGGCTTCCTAGCCTTGTTAACTTTTTAGTTAATTAAAAGGAAGCCAACACCCTTTTAGTTTGAATTTTATTTCATGCTAATTTCGTTTTTTTCAAGAATAAGGGTGAATTACGTTGTTGTCCTTGAAAATTAATGTGATGTTACTGAGAGAAGAAATTGCTCTCTCCACTCTGAACCTGCATCTGTTTTTATGGACATCTGCAAGATCGGAAAGTTCCATCAAAAATGGCATTGAAGCATAGCGACGTTTCTTGTGTACAAACATTGACGTCATATTTCTTTTGATATTCAAATTTGCCAGCCACTGAACAATAGCATGCATTGTTTCAACATCCAATAAACCTCTGGTTGGCACATAAATGACAATAGGTGACGTAACGAGAAACATCGCTATACATAAAGTGAGGGAAAGCTTTTGAGCTGTTGTACTGACTAATTTCAATCATCCCTTTTATTTAACAATAATTAAAATGTTTATCATTCCACTATACAACACAATTAGGACTAGTGTTTGAAAGCGGAAACTATATGGATAGCACTTTACCTTTCCTTATTCTGTGAAACATCTCACACAATATTGCTTGTAGGTACTGTTGTTGCTTTCAAGAATATATAGTTTGGTTGCTGGTTTTTATATGCATTAAGAATGATAAATGGATGTGATGTAACCCAAATTTATAATGTTCAAGTGAAGGTGATAGATTTATAACAGTCATTGTGTGAAAAAGGTGCCATGCAACAAACTGCAACCATTGTGAATCAAAACAGTTGCCACCGCAACATTCCCTTTCGTTAACAAGCGATGGCATTTTCACCTAGCATCGAACCTGGAACCTCTGTTTCCTAACATCCCTCTTATACCACTGCACTACCAGGTTCATCCCCCAAATTTCTGCAAAAATTTAATTATACAATGTGACTTTCTTAAATATTAATCAATGATAGAGCTGCCCCAACTGACAAAAAAAAGATAACTGCAAGCAAATTGGTGTGAATATTAACAATTAAGCACTTGATAAGTGCACTTCACTCCATCAACAAATTTATATAACCAGTTTCTACCTTGTCCAGGCCTGAACTGAAGCAGATATGGCATCGTCCACTCTGAAAGGCTTGGTTACTAATTTATTACCAATTATGGCATTGCTTGTTTACGAAAGGGAAATAAGCATTGCCACTCTTAAGAGGCTTGTCTTTCCAATCAATTAAATCATTAAAATTGTAAATTATGCACAAATAAAATGAAGTGCACTGTAGCGATGTAATTATGTTTATGTCATTTGCGTCACTTGGTTTGAGAAAAGGGCTACAGAGCTAGTGGAAGCTCTCACAAGTGGATACCCTCAGGACCCAAAAAAGGCATGATTAACCGGAACTGTCTGCTTTCAAGAATGTTTCTCATAAGGAGCCACTAGGGGTGTGAGGGATGGATAAGAGATTCCCAGCTAACTAAAAACATTGTAATACAAGAAATACTGCCATACTAAATGATCTTTTTGTTCTATTACCTTGTGCAATGCTGCGATTATGGCAATAATGGAATACAGTATACTGCAGTACTAGGACTGGCCATTGGTAACGATTAACAGCAAATCATAATTGCAGCCAACATAAACAGTCTCACTGCAACAAAATGCAATGATACAATTCGCAAATGTTTGAGTAAAACCAATGACTAGCCTTAATCAGACACCCTCAAAGTGACCAGGGCAGCTTATGGGAATGCACAATTATGGGTATAAGTAAATAAACAGCTTTTTGGGGGTTTTATGTTTGGGGTTCAAAGAAAGTTCTGTGCAGGCAGTTGTAAATAGAACTGTCTGCTTTAAAGAATGTATATTAATAATAAGAGAGCTTAAGACAGCCTCTACTGGAACTGGACTAGCCATGGTAGCCTAATGGTTAACATGCTGGACTCCAAATTGCTGTCCAGGTTTGAGCCCTGGCAGGGGTCATTACATTGAGGTCTTAGGCAAGGTGCTTTAACAAAACTCTTGTAATGCTTCTCTCCATCCAGTTGTATAAATGGGTAGCACTGTCAACAATGCAGTCAATGATCCAATGTCAAAAGTAGGAATGGCCACAAAGAGAAACCTTTTGTCTCCCTCATGACAAGTAGGCTGTTGTACATTATGCTAGCATTTTTCCAACCATTTTAATGAGACAAAAGAATCAAGCATTATTCAAGCATTCTAGTGACATTTTAAAGGAAAATTAATATTTCTTCCACAGAATATAGAAATAAAAATTATTTTTACAAGAAAATGAAGACTTAACATAACCTCTTCAAGTAAGTATCACCAAAAGGGGACAAGGGATCAATAGAACAACAGAACATTTAGAGAATTATCTTCTGGTGTAAATGCGTTGTTGATAACTTGTTATACCAAGTATACATTCTTGTTAAGCAGTCTGAACTGTTAATTGTGTTGAGATGTTAAAATTATTCTGAAAATTTAAAACCCTTATGCATGAGCATTAACCAAACATTTTAGTGATATTCTTGGTTGAAACCGAGCATTTCAGTGGAAAAAATGGACTATTAAGGTGGAGCATTTTAGTGGGAAAATAAAAGCTTAATGTACAAAAGCCTAATGACTAGTGACTGACAAAAAATATTTTCCATACCTATAAAATTTTTATGAACCACATCTGGTTTCCCACATATATAACTTAGGAGAAGTCAACACTTTAAAAGAGAAACTGTTGAGGAAACCTATATCTTAACTTTATTATCTTAGTTTGTACAAATGAATTTACATAATATGTCATGCTTAAGTTAATTTTGCTGCCACATACTTTAAAACAGCTGCATCTGCAAGACAACAAAGGCAAAAGACATTTTTCTCACTGTGACAGCTTCTAAACCAAATATAAAGTTATGGATAATATCAATATTTTTGTCGAGTCGGATGATTGTTCGTGACAAACTGATGTCACGCTATGGTCGAATGAAGCAAACTTTGGTCGTGGAAAATTCATCTTCGAGGTGAATTTTGAGCATCCAGAACACCGGAAACATCCTTATTTCTATACGTTAAATTGTAGCAGAGTAACTATAGTTTCATTTCCTAAAGCCGATTCCCATATCACAAATTAGTTTTTCGGATATTCACAAAACCGCTAGCTCTGTTAAGCTGGACTGGCCGATAAAACAGCGCTGCCAACGAGTGTCGTGAAATGAAATGCGGGGATATTTTGTTTGATAAGGTTTATAACAACACGGGTTGGCTGGAGTAAACTTTCACCCAACTTTAATCAAATGAACGCTTTTCATCAACAGTAGACAACAATGCCGCTCATTTTAAGAGCTGTAAAACGCGACGTGTTATAACCTGAATTTCGAGTATTGAATTCCGACCTCAAATCATTCATCCGACAAGTAGTAAACAGCGGAACACCGGAAACCAGGTACGAAATTTTGCCAGGGCATAGTGTACACATTAAACAGTCACCCATTAATGGGAATTCACGTATCACAAAGGAACACAAAAGTCTCGGAGGTTTGAAGACAAATTTTAATTTTGAGGTAAAACGAAATGTACATTTATCGATCACAAAATTCACTTCCCTTGAAAATGAAATGGATTAACTCAAAAACACAAAGGTACCCAGAATATGAAAAAATAACTTTAGAGCAGTGCTGGAAATCGAATTTAGTGAAGGACTGACGCAAAATAGAATGGTGAGATGTTCTTGTTTAATCACACTTTGAAATCGAAAATGAGAACTCACAACATGGTTTCCTCATCTCCGCAAGATGAGAAGAAGAAAAATCTAAAATATAAGCTCAAGGAACGAGTAATACGTTCTACTTACCACAGTAGCCATGCTCCTTTTGTTTAGCGTCGAATAAGGTCTGTGGTTCTCTTCGGAGTACTGCAAAAATGAATCCACGCTTGCTTTGCTTCATCTTTGTAGCAAGAAAATCGCCATCTTTGTCGATGACATGTGTGCACGAAAAGCGGATTACCAAGCCTAGAATTGTTATAACCGATACGAAACGAGCATTTTTCTCTTCACTTTGAATTGCTTTTTACGGTTAAATGCTTTAAATGACTTACAGAGGACCTATTTCAGAATGATTCTCCTTCGAAGGTTCCGTCGTCAAATTCAACAGCAACGAAAACCGCGCGTCCACGCAATGCATTCACAAAAGAGCTAAAGCGGAAGAGTTTTTTTTTTACTTTTTTCGCGCATGCGCAGACAAAAGTCACTTGATCATCCAGGACCCAAGTGACGTATTTTCCATATTCTAACCAATATTAGGATATTGACCACGATGACGTCGTTTCTCCCCTGTTTAGGTTTATTGGTTTTTTTTGCAAACAATCCCTTTCTTATACAATGAAGAACTACGGTTGTAGATGAAAGTGAAGTATGATCATCACAGTTAAGTTTCCAATGTAAGTAATTGGAAAGAAGAAGCCTGAGAAATTCAGAGCTTAACGAGATTCGAACCCGTGAGCTCCGCGGTACCGGTGTGATGCTCTACCAACTGAGCTATGAAGCCACACATTGGGAGCGAGGTCAATTAATTGAGTTCATTTCTCCCCTGAGGAGTGAAATGATGTGAAGTATATATATGAAACAATTCATATTTGAAATGCGGTTGCAGATGAAAGTGAAGTATGATCATCACAGTTGAGTTTCCAATTTAAGCAATTGGAAAGAAGAAGCCTGAAAAAATTAGAGCTTCAACGGGATTCGATCCCGTGAGCTCCGCGAAACCGGTGTGATGCTCTACCGACTGAGCTATGAAGCCACACATTGGGAGCAAGGTCAATTTATTGAGTTCATTTCTCCCGTGAGGAGTGAAATGATGTGAAGTATATATATGAAACAATTCATATTTGAACTGCGATTGTAGATGAAAGTGAAGTATGATCATCACAGTTAATTTTCCAATTTAAGCTATTGGAAAGAAGAAGCCTGAAAAATCAGGGCTTCAACGGGATTCACTCCTCATGGGAGAAATGAACTCAATAAATTGACCTCGCTCTCGAAATTATCCTGTCAAAATGGTTGATATTTTCATTGCAATGAACTTGTACGTCCAATGTTGAATCAAAATTAATCTTTGATTGATGATTCAAGTTTGAATATTGCATTGCGACCATGTGCTTTCGTCCATGTAGCTTCACAAGTTGAGCCCTCTAAAATGTACAGTCCTGGTCTCTGCGAAATGTTGACTTCAGCTTTGCGAATGGCGTACGATCTCCGCCAAAAGGCGTCAGATGTCAAAAGGTTACGTCACATCCGCAAGGACCTGGATCTGATGGGCCAAAATGGTGGATTTCTGCAGTGTTGTTCGAGCAATAAATGACCTGGTTGTGAGAATCGTAAGATTGGAAGATTCATGCGGCAACGGGTCGATAATGTAAAGATTGGATTATATAAATAGGACGCTGGTTAATCTCGATGTTCCTGATGACACTGTGAACGCAATGAGTGGTTTGTAGTGCGCGAAATGAGCGGTGTCGTGGTCCTAATGTCCCATGATACGGACCCTTATCTTTCGAAAATACAAACATGCCGTGAGGTACCGCGATTCATGGCACACAACGTGTACATTGGGTGGACGGAACAGTATTCGTTTTCGATTCGGACTTTTTCCGAGGCATGGATAATCAGATTTCGGGACACGTCAATGGCCGCTTTTATGCTTATGCTAGAGACGTTTAAGCTGTCTAGACAACATAAACGTCTAAGACGTTAAAGACGTCTGGTATAAAAACGAGACGCATTTAATTACGCGGCCTAACAAAGACAAATTACTTTTTTTATAAAAAAGACTGGGTTCTACACTCGGACGACACTGGAAACAAGCAACTTTTAGCCCGTCAACATACGAACAAACCTTCTAGATGGTAACATGGCAGTCGGTTAATAGCGTCGCGTTTTTATACTAGACAGGTTTAACGTCTTAAACGTTAAAGGCGACTGATAAAAGCGTCGTTTACACGCTCTTAAAAGAGGACGTTAAAGCTGACAGACGTTAAAGGCGTCTTCCCTATTTTTCGTTTTTGGGGTCTTATGAAGACCCCTATGCTATCATCGGCGGGGTTTATTTGTCTGCGTGTCGGGTATCGCGAGGTCTTCTGGGAGGAATTAGGGAGCTTAAGCACGCGCGTTTTTGAGACGCGGACGGCAACCGGAAGTGAGCCGTTTTCACTTTTAACTTGACTGCACACAACCACATTCACATTGCTAAGTATCTTTTCTCCATTAGAAATGAGTAGTATAAAAATCTAGGAGACAATACTTTCCTAGCACGCGAAATGTTCTCTTCCGGTTGCCGTCCCCGTCTCAAAAACGCGCGTGCTTAAGCTCCCTATTTAGTAGGCTTATATGACGTGAGCTTTCGATTCAGCGGCCATTGCTGTTTTGAGTACATGTAATATTTTTGCACAGCTTACCGTCGCGAGTTGGTTGCAGTTTCCAAGGTTAGTTGTTTTCCATTTTTAAATTGCTTTGGCTCGTTTTTGTTAGATATTATCTTTCTTCCCTCGCTGCTCTCGAGAACCATGTATTCTCTGTTATTTGCATTTAGATCCTCGCCGATACATTCCGATGGCATTCCGATACAAGCGATTTGTTTCTCACGCAATCCATTAACTTATCCAGGCTCGGCTAGTGTTAAGTGTGGATTGCACGGGAGAACTGAGTATCTGCTTTCGCAAGAACTCACCTTCTAATTACCCAAACGAGTGTCAGTTATTGGACTCGATGTACTGCTATCACGTAAATCGTATGCATGTACTTCTACTGCTGTGAAGTTATTTTGAGCAGCTGTGAATGCAGTCAAACTGCTGAACTTAACTGTACTGGAGCTGTTTGTTAACGACATGACAATATTAACTGCGAGTATGGGGACATAAGTTGAACAATACCGGTCGAGGAAGCGAAGGATGCTTTATCACATGTTCAATGGGGATGGATTCTTACTATGTCTTAGCTAAATGTGTTTTGTTCGACAACATTGAAACAAATTCTGCACATGTAAAGAAATGATGACCTACATTTCGTCTATATCCTGTTGCTTGTGAGGGGAAGTGAACGACGTGGAGAACAATCCAGGCCCTGCAGTATTTAATAACACTAATCCAACAACCCCTGTGTCTAATGGCCACAACTCCAGGAACTGACCGAAGCACCCTTTGCTAAACTTGGCGCTGGTAAGCAGTGTACGATGTTTTGCAATTATGTTCACCTATTTATTGTTAAAACTTACAATCAAATAGAAGACGCAGTACTCAGAATATGCATATTGGATCGACCCTATAAAGTGCCACAAGATATTAATTCTGTACAAAAATGTGTTGACGGTCATTAATGCAAGTGCGGCCGTAACACTACTAGAACAGAGACCTGAAAACAATTCAGGCTCTGAGCGGGATTCGAACCCACGACCTCTGCGATGCCGGTGCAGTGCTCTCCCAACTGAGCTATCAAAGCCACATGAGAGCGGTCGTATACGGGTTAGCCCTTTATATGTGGACGTTATACTTGGCCCAAGTATAGTAAAGAGTGAAATAAATTTTGTCCATAGCAGCAACTGAGTGATGACGGTCATTAATGCAAGTGCGGTCGTAACACTACTAGTACAGAGACCTGAAAAAAATATAGTGTCAAACATCGAAGACCACATTCAATCATATTTCCGACACCTCAAATTTTGCCAAATATTTTCCGCTCTGTCTTTAAAAATTGTAATGACTTGTCTACCTTTTCACTTGTAGCAAGTCAACTCCCAGATGCTGATATTTGAGAACAGCTTTCCAAACAAAAGGAATAGAATTACGCATAAGACCCCAAGTACGCATTGCGGACCTATTTTTATACTAGACGTTAAAGCTGTCTCGAGACAGCTTTAACGTCCGAGACGACATCAACGTCCCTAGCATAAAAACGGCCAATGATACACAGCGTAACAAGGTCATGACATTTACTTATTCTTCCAGATTTGCCGAAAATACCGGCGTACGGTACGAGCCTTGTAGATCGACTAACGCATTAAATAACTCGGTATTATCCGTCGTTGAATCGAATTCGTACGGTGCGATACGTCACTGTGGATTCTCCGAAACGAAATTCCACGATACGGCACGTATCACACGTGAAATTCCATGGTACTTTAAGTTTCATTGTGAATTTCCAGACGTGAAATTCCACGGTACGACGCGTATCACGAGCGAAATTGCACGATACGGTACCGGTTAGTGTGGCTTTGGGTTCCTCTATGACATTTTATGGTATAAGCTGTCGTGCCTTTCCATCTCAATAAAATTCAGCGATGCGTTAAGAACTAAATAATATAAATAATATGATGGATGGAACACTATAGGATGATTACATGACAGCTCCTTTCACGGAAAATTGACTCTCTTAGTAAAATGGAAACATTCTAAATCTTTTTCATTCCTTTGCCGTCCTCTGCAAAACAAGAACGTGAAATGACAAAGTTCTGCAAACGTATTTCCATCTGGTACTGAATGCTGTCATTGCATACTAATTAAGCAATAGACCACAAGTTTCTATGGTTTATAGGCTGATAAACCACGCGGGATGTTGCTAGAACACGAGAAGAATTTGTAAATCACGAGCCGCAGAGTATCGAAAAGTAATTGGTTTTGCACTTTCTACGCTACATGATTGGCTTAAACAATTCGTGCCACTTTTTCATCCAATCAGAAGTAAAACCAAAACCAATTGCCACTTGCTCGCTCACGTTTTCCCGCGCTTGGCGTCAGCTACAAGTAATTACTTCGAGTTTTGATTGGTTCACTGTATTGTTTGTGCCCTTTGTGATTTGTCAGAGTGATTACTTTGGTTTTGGTTCTACGACAGTCAAATGAAAACCACTCTATGTTATAAAACAAATGGTAAACACCATAGCGTGCACTATTGAGTTATGGATGCGCTTGGGAGGTTTGCTAAGTACTCAAGAAGTATCGCCTCTTGCGACCGTTACGCTTCTTGCGTGCTTAGCAACCTCCCGCGTGCACCCATAACTCAATAGTGCACGCTATGGTGTTTACCATTTGTTAAATATCAGTTATCTGGTGATTACAATCAATGTTGTGATTGGTGTATTAAGTGGCGAGGACTTAAAATGATTGGCTCATGTAACTGTCGGCTTACAGGCGTTCGATTACAGCCAACTGTCCGAGCAACTTTGTGGATTAATTGGAGCAAAATACAGCAGTTTATGCACCAATCATAGTAATTGTTCTGATTGTAATAGTGATAGAGTAATAATAAGTTCATTTTTGACTGGGCGTAGTCCTCGGTTTCGTCGCCACCGTTTAAGCGCCCTCATATCAAAATGTCCTAAACAATAGGTTAATATTCTGGGGTAAGATTCTGTTGACGTCCAGCCAGCATGGCGTGTTAAAAGTTGCTGATTTATCGATAAGCAACTGGTAAGGGAATAATTAGCAATTATTCCTCGAGCCCGAATGGGCTCTGAGTCAATAGCCCATGAGACCGAAGGTCGAATTAATGGGCTATTGACTCAGAGCCCAACTAGCTGGTCAAAAAAATATCGAGACAAAATTAAAGCCATTGTTTTGGTTTTCAAAGCCGGTGCTTTTCGCTACTAGTAGGCTATAACAAATAGCCTACTAGTAGCTCAACCAATCAGAACGCAGCATTGATAATAGACCACTAGTTGGATTTTACTAATAAACGTTACTTCATAGTTAGCGGGAAAACATCATCTTGGTATTGCAGCTGAAAAGGTGTTGGGGAAAACTATTTAGCAATAATATTAACAAAGGACGATAAAGTTTCTTTCGTCAGTCGAAATAATATTCAATGAACAAAGCGAATTGTATAAAGCGTGACACCTCGGACTGTTATCATAAATTGTTATCTTCAGTTATCTTCGATCGTAAGTGGTGGAAGCAACAACACAAAAGTTGTGTTCTCACTAGGACAATTTTAGCTCGATAAGATCAGAAAAGTCCGGAAATACAGTGAAAATACTATGTCCCGTGTTTAGCGAGTTAAAAATGTCAACTGTTTTCACAGGGAAAAACAACGGGTTTTCTCGCCTTTACGACAGGAAACTCACGCAGAGTTATACTACCTCGCAAGATGGTTTAACTTGTCCCGACGAATACCGCAACCACTCGCATCGCGTGTAGTGACAGATGGCTGCCAAACAATCTGGCAAAATTATTTTCCAGACGCTCGCTGCGTGGTTCTTTCGAAACAAAACCTTGTATGCTTGTAAACATGGCTGACGAATTGCAAAACACTTCCCAATTTTTTCACCGTTTTACAATTCCTCCGGACCCGTTGGACGCTGTTCCACAGCATCGGCATTCAAAATCAATTGAATTCCCGCATTACGTGCAACCAGCAGTTCTTTCATACCAAGTTCCTATGCCACATGCCTCACCCTCGACAAGCTCAGTCCCGGTCGAGCAGCGAAAGCGAGAAATTTTAATCGCATCCTCTGAACGAAACTCCTTCGCTTTCGCAAAAGTATAACGAGAATCAGTACTAGTGAGCTCATTGAAAGCCCTTCTTCTCCCGTTATTAGTGGCTTAAAATTCCCCAGTAAAAACAGATGTCATGTTTAACTAGCTAATGTCGGTCTGTAGACAAACACCTAGGAAGAATGTTTAGCTAGTTAATCGGCCTAGTGAAAACACAGCCAACGCAAGCAAACCGAGCGAAAACTGCCCGTCTAAGTAGTGGGCGAAAATCACGCGTTGCTTGAGAGCGGAGAGTCAAGAACATGCAGCGTAGAGCAAAATCTGCGAAGAGTTAAACTCTGGAATGAATTCTCTTACACAGTTAACGCGCGAGACGTTATGTTTTCTGTAAATCTTGTGACGTATATGTCGATCAGCGAAGTTTTGGTTAGAACATCTTGGTCCAGTGCGACCACCGCCAAAATTTGGAACTTGCTAAATTTTTGCCAATATTTTTGCTCGCCAAAAATAATTGGAAGTAAGCAAAATTGGCTCTAGTGCGACCCGGACCTATGTTAAAATTTGAATGTGCAGCAATGAGAATATGCTACCAAAGGACACGCATGACCACAGATGTTTTGCAACAAAGCCTTGCCAAAGTGTTGAGCTTTCGTCAAGGAAATTTCAAGTCTTTTTTTAAAATGTAAAGCTGAACACGAATTTAACGGCGTTTAAGATAACAATACGTCAATTCCATGTATGAAGCACGCAATGCCCTTTTAACTAACTAGGAATTCGATTTGACTTCTGCTCTGCATAAAAGCAATTAAACTGGCCCACACAATAACGTCCCCAATTAATTGAAAAGTTTTTTTTGTGTGACACAAGTGACGCATTAGTAAATTGAATTGTGATGCGCTTCAGAGATCTTAGACTATTCGTTCAGTCTGGACTATGTCGTTTTAATCTTTTTTGTCGCAATTTTGGCCGTTTGAATGCACACTGTAATTTTTTTCTATCATTTATGTAGTTATTATTACTGCTATCTTAAGCCCAGTGTCATGTAGACACATACAGTGACGTAAAATAGGAACATTTAAGTAAACAGCGTTTTGCTATCACGGTTGGTTTCAATCGGCACCGCCTTGAGGTACTGAGCACTGGAGGTTTCCAAAAGGACAAAATCAAAGGATTGGAATTGAGTCAAGATTAAAGGCTGTCAACTTGTGAAAAAACAGATTAATGATGGAGTAGGCCCGCCATATCTATTCATGGACTAACTATTAAAACACACGCCGTGACATTGACCCGAAAAGATGAAGTTTTACAAAGTAAACGCCCGAATAGCAAACTTAACTACGCAATAATGTTTTCGGAGAAAGTTATAAGAAAATTAGGCATTTCTAAAACGAGGTTTCCAAGTCAAGTGGTTAAGAAAATGAAGCAAAATTGTGAAGTGATTTATATTCGTCTCCACTGCTTCAGTAATTCATGTTTACATTATAAGAACATTCCATTAATTAACATGCACACACCTTGATATGCTGATGCTGCACAACCCAAGCATTTTCTTGAAGTACTTCAAAAGATCTACTAGTTAGTAAAATGCAACTTTATAAAAGTTGCTTCATGCAACCAATTGTTTGAGCTCTGATAAAAACGTTGATTATTGATTTGTAAAGCGATCCGAAAGGGCCTCAAACCGTCTAATCAAAAGACGCTTGATATACTACATTCTCGCCGGGAACGTTATGTAAGTTAATGTAAGTTGAGTGTATAAAGCACAAAATAATATACAGTACTAAGAGAGGGAATATAACGTACCTTTAGTTGCTCAAATTGCACACGAGAAAATAAACAGTACAATAGACTTTGTCTTGTGCTGTCTTGAGAACTCCGCTCGCCGGTGATATGATGCAAAGCAAAGACACTTAAACTTGAAAGAAAACAATGAATAATCACCTGAACTGTCCGGTCTTCGTATCTGACACCACACAGCGGGAGAGATGGACAGCTGAAGCTTACCGAGAATTCCACCATCCAATTACATTTTCTATTTGTCAAACAGCCAGTTGCTCAGTCAGGCGAGCTATGTTTAAGTCTCGGTGTCGGATATTGTTTTCCTCGTTTTAAGTGTTAAGGGTTTGAAAATTAATAAGGCCTCCCCACACCGAAATCAGGAACAGAATTCCGCAGTTGTTAGAAATACAGCGGAGCCCCATTTACAAGGTCACTAACAGGCCATGAAAACTTGGCCATAATGGGGTAGAGTCAAACCACATGACTGGTCTAAATTGAATGACTTCTTAACAGATATAACACACTGACATTTCTAAACAGCTCTTCTTTATCAAGCATCCGGATTGCAAATATAATTAACCAAAAATTGGAGCTTTAATCAGTACATACAATAAATGAACATAAATGGTTCCATGACGATATGATTGATCAACGCGGATAAGCACACAACGTAAGCAGGGATGAAATTAAAGCCTGAAAAAAATAACTGGACCATAAAAGAAGTAAAATTGTAAAAGATTATACAGTCGGGATTTCAGACCGTTGGTCGCATTAACGCGCTTTTACAATATGAAATTATATAGGAGTTTCGCCTGGACAAAAAAGTGGCCGTAAGGCTGGTTTCCACTGCACGTGTGCTTCTGGAAGAGGAAAATGATAATCAAAACGCATTTTTGAGGATTATTCTGAAAAAATTGATAAGGAAATGCTACTTAAAATAATCAAAGTGGCCGTTGCATAAATCACTGAAAATAAAAAAAATAAATAATGAAATCGAGTAAAGCAAGCGGTTCCTTGGAGAGTAAATCGTGTCAACTCCACCTAAAAAAATGTAACGACGAGCCATTGCAAGGTCAAAAAGAACAACGTTAAAGAACGTTGTGCTAAACTTACACGACATCACTCGAGCCATGCTGTGGTAGCTGGATAACCAAGCAGTTCAATACACGCTTGATTTATAAATGGTTTTCTCCCGAGCAAAGTCACGAGAGCATTGATTTGGCCCACTGGCTGTACATTGTACCATACGAGCCTTACACGGGTCATAAAGTACAAGGAAAGCCATATTTGTGCAATATTTGACCGTGTGCTAACGAAATTGTCTCTACTCGGTTGGAAGATTCTGGAAGTTTTCTCTACTTTTTTCTGATTTCGTGCGCTGAGAATTATCGGTAAATGAATCAGTCGCCATCTTTTTTCTTGCAAATGGAAGCTCTCAGACAAGAGGTTGCGGATTCAAGTCCCCATGGATGTAGGAATAACTTTTACTTTATACTTTTTCGCCCTTCTCCACCTTTCTTTATTTACCTCTTCATTTCATTTTAAGAAACTATTGAATGAAACGCAGCCTTTTCCTTACGGTTTCCTTTCATAAAAAATCATGTGGAACTTTTGATCATTCGAGAATTTTGGATCTCGGTACTCAGCACTCCCAGCTCTCAACTACAGAATTTGTATTAGCTTTAGATAAAGAATTTAACTCTACCTGGGTATGCTCAGTCCAGGCTTAGTTTGTCCAGCTGGTTCTTGGAGTCTGTGAAGCGCGTTGGACAGGGTCAGGCAGATTGGATAATCAACACATAGAGTGAGTAGCCCTGATTATGAGCAGGGAGACGGAGAGGACACTCATTAAATGCCGGAAACCATCATGATGGAGACTGCTCAAGATCAGGTTCAACTCAATGTTTGATGGTGTTAGGAGACCGGCTGAATGCCAGAACCGGGAACAATAGCATTCGCAGGGACCGTGTGATGGGGAAGCACTGTGTAGGTATCATCAATGACAATGGAGAAAGGCTGTCCCACTTCTGTGATGAAAACAACAGAGTCATGGGAGGTACCTTGTTTCACCATGGAGATATCCATAAGACGACTTGGACCTCGCTCAATGGAGTAACTAAAAGCTAGATAGACCACATTTTGAATAACGGAAAATGGAGAAGCTGCTTGCAAGATGTAAGGGTCTACAGAGGAGCAGTCGTCACAAATAATCAGAAGAGCACGGAATGGAATGCTCCCCTGTATGCCAACTTTATTGACTTTGAGAAGACGTTTGACAGCATTCACCGAGATTCCCTGTGGAAGCACTTATGTCCAGGATTAAACGCAGGTATTGTTTAATTAGTACTTCATATTTGACAGGGTTATTTGACATTTTTATATTACTTCATACTTGC
>JAHPZR010001868.1:20000-29008 GCA_019787425.1 Platygyra sinensis
TCCGAATTGTTGCTTAACGTTAATTAAATCCGTAATGTACTGGGGTGCCAGCCCGTGGATAGCCTTGAACGCTAAAATAAGTAATTTAAATTCAATTCTGAAACAAACAGGTGTCCAATGCAAGGAAAACAAAGTAGGAGTTATATGACAAAACCGAGGAAGGGAACAAACAAGTCGGGCAGCACTATTCTGAATACGTTGCAACTTGTTGAGATGTGCGGCTGGTAGACCAAACTGCAGACCATTGCAATAATCAATACGTGCGGTGATGAATGCATGAGCGAGTGTTCGTGTGGAGTCTTTAGATAAATACTTAGTACAACATAGCGCAACGTAGCAGGACATAGTACAACATAGCAAAACATAGCACAACATAGCAAAAAAAGCGCAACATAGCACAAGATAGCACAAGATAGCACAACGTAGCATAACATAGTACAACATAGCGCAACGTAGCACAACATAGCACAACATAGGACAACATATCGCAACATAACACAACATAGCGCACCATAGCGCAACTTACCACAACATAGCGCAAAATAGCAAAACATAGCACAAGACAGCAAACATAGCACAACAGAGCGCAACATAGCAACAACTACAACAACACACACTTTATTACCCACTAAGAAGTTACAATACATTGAAAAGATAATTTTGATTATTTTAAGGAGTTACCAGCTTTCTGAAATAACTAAAAAGCTAAAAACATCAGGAAGCTGGTTTAAGTAGTATAAATTAAATATTTACATCACACACACACACAACATATACACACTTTCAGCATTACATACACTGATAATAAAAATAATAATAATAATAATAATAATAGCACAACATAGGAAAACATAACACAACACTGCAGAGCATAGCACAACATACCACAACATAGTGAAAAATACCACAACATATTGCAACATAGGACGACATTGCACAACATAGCGTAACACAGCACAACATTGCACAACATAGCAAAACATAGCACAACATAGCGCAACATGGCACAACATAGCAAAACATGGCCCAACATAGCCAAACATAGCACAACATAGCGCAACAAAGCACAACATAGCAAAACATGGCCCAACATAGCCAAACATAGCACAACATAGCGCGACATACATGTATAGCACGACATGGCACAACATAACATAACAATGCACAACATAGGAAAACATACCACAACATAGCGCAACATATGCACGGGATTTCTGACTCCATGTGAAACTCTTAGTTCTAGGGTTTTTAATCCCTCATACACCTATTAAGTCAAGTTCATTCTGTAAGCACGAAACACTTTCTTCAAAAGCCTCTCGAGAAGTTAAGACACCTCATTTTGGTGCTGTACTAGCTGTTGTTGTGGTTAATCTATTAAGTTCCAGGTCCCTTCACGCAGCTGGAGAATACGCGTATCACACAACATAAGCGTGGGTCTTATTCCAAGACCGTGACGGCTAAAAGAACTGCTCAAGACTGCGTTCATTTTTAGGTATAGAGAGAGTTTCAATTGTGTGTCGTTAAATTAAAACCAAAGTTATTACTTTGCTCAATCACAAAGGTCTCGGTCAATACAGCAAAGCAATCAAAACTCAAAGTAATACCTGCAGAGGACACAAATCGCAGGAAAACGTGCGCACAAGAGACACAATTAGTTCTGGTTCTATTTCTGATTAGTTGAAAATGTGGCGCGAGATTTTTTCACCAATCACTGATCGCGATAAAGGCAAAACCAAAGCAATTAGCCAGTTACTTTTGATACTTTTGATACTCAACTAAAAACTACTCTGTACATGTATGATTACAACACTAAGCTTGCATTGGAACTGACGTATGTACTAATTAAAAAGCTGAGGGTTACACTGAAAATAAAAGTAAGCCCCCATTGTAACTTAGTTATAAATTCACTGGAAGCAAAACTAAACTGAAAATATTTTAACAGCGTGCTCCACTCTAAGAAAGGCTAAATTTACTCAAAAGAGGCAAGGTGTAACAAAGAAATCAAGGCTTTAACTTCCTACCAATACTTACTGGGTTATTTTATCTAAAGCGCAAAGCAAAATATTTTTTTTTGCTCTGTGCTTACAACAGTCAACAATAAATAGAAAAGTTACAAAACAAGTTACTTCTTTTTTGCCAAATCATGATGTAAGTAAGGATAAAATGTTGTATGTTATGCAGCTTTAAGTCAACACATAAAAGATCATTTTTTCACTGTATAAAGTGTTCGTAATTGTTCAAATCAATTTCACAAAAAATGTTCCTTACAGCTTTACAATATATATAGAAATTTAAGATTCTGCCATGGTTTAACTTACATTAACAAAAAAAATCCTTCCCACAACGCTTCTAATAGCGCGGCGTCTCAGGAATTTGCCATGTTCAATTATTCCTCAAAAAATGCACGTTTACGCTCTTTTTGCACGGAAAGCGCGTTATATTTTCATTAGGCACACGTATAGCAGTAAGTTGTCTCGGTTGTTCTGAAGCAACACGCAGTTAGTGCCAACAAAAACAGTCTTTTACTGATTAAGCAGCCTATGCGCAGAAACGGGTATTTGCTACAAAAAATGGGTACCTGCTACGTCCAGTGGGTTTTTGCTACCAAATGGATTTTGTGTAATAAATATGTTTAAAAGCGACATGTAATTCGAAAAAACGGGTTGAGGACGTTGCCTTTCATAAGCGCCAAACCTTCCTTAAAGAAAAACGCATTAAATGTGAAACAAAATGATTTTATAAAGGAAAAATATTTTCGACCTTCTCAAAAAACCTTGACTGATAGGTCTAGTTGATATTGTATGTTAGAATGGCGTTTTGTGCTAAAATACGCATGGCGTGGAAAGTAAAATATTTTATACTCCAGAGGGGTTTTGTCGGAATAAAGAAGACCTAGAAGACCCTTCAATCAAAGGCAAAAAAGGGAAGCACTCCTTTGCACTTTGCAGCGCGAGGAGGAAACGACGAGATCATTAAAGTTCTGTTAGAGCAGCCGAAAGTCAAAGTTGATGTCAAGGATAGTTATGGGAAAACAGCGTTGCACGTGGCTTGCAGTGAAGGACAAAGCAGAGTTTGCCAGCTTCTACTGGACAAAGGAGCAGACATCGAGGCAGTTGCGGCAGACAACTCGACTCCTCTCCACAACGCCATTCTTAACGGTCATTCACAGGTGGCAACAATGATACTAAACAGAGGTTAGAAAAGTATTACCCCATCAGTCGTACCCTATATATTCCACATTAAATGTCCGCGGAAAATTAAGATTGGCTGGCTCTCATTCAGACGTTTTTCTCTCGTTATTTCCCCCTTAGCTGTAAAAGTATGTAATTTGCTAAAAAGTGATTTAGTCTGAGCCAAAAAGACCTCAGTCTGAAAAACCCGGAGCAACGTAGGAGAAAGTATGGCACAGGGAGAGAAAGAGCGACAATCCACTTCCCTTCTTTTTCTAGCTCTCGTGGTTTTTTCTCTCTCTCTCTCTCTCTCTCTCTCTCTCTCTCTCTCTCTCTCTCTCTCTCTCTCTCTCTCTCTCTCTCTCTCTCTCTCTCTCTCTCCTCTCTCTCTCTCTCTCTCTCTCTCTCTCTCTCTCTCTCTCTCTCTCTCTCTCTCTCTCTCTCTCTCTCTCTCTCTCTCTCTCTCTCTCTCTCTCTCTCTCTCTCTCTCTCTCTCTCTCTCTCTCTCTCTCTCTAGATTCATGACTGAGTATCTGCTACCTTATCTCCATTTCTATTTTTTATGCTAGTAATGTAACAGTTTTGTCTTTTTATAGTTGACTATCTCTTTTTCTTCCACTATAATAACATATCTCTTGTCAGTTTCTAACAACTACAAAATTAGCCGTCAGTATTTTCATCTGAACACGATCAACGTAGCAAATAATCAATCTTTGGTACAAGCATCCAAAAATTCGCAAAATTACAAAATTTTTGCGGCTATTAAAGGTCTTCTAGGTCTTCTTTATTCCGACAAAACCCCTCTGGAGTATAAAATATTTTACTTTCCACGCCATGCGTATTTTAGCACAAAACGCCATTCTAACATACAATATCAACTAGACCTATCAAGTCAAGGTTTTTTGAGAAGGTCGAAAATATTTTTCCTTTATAAAATCATTTTGTTTCACATTTAATGCGTTTTTCTTTAAGGAAGGTTTGGCGCTTATGAAAGGCAACGTCCTCAACCCGTTTTTCGAATTACATGTCGCTTTTAAACATATTTATTACACAAAATCCATTTGGTAGCAAAAACCCACTGGACGTAGCAGGTACCCATTTTTTGTAGCAAATACCCGTTTCTGCGCATAGGCTGCTTAATCAGTAAAAGACTGTTTTTGTTGGCACTAACTGCGTGTTGCTTCAGAACAACCGAGACAACTTACTGCTATACGTGTGCCTAATGAAAATATAACGCGCTTTCCGTGCAAAAAGAGCGTAAACGTGCATTTTTTGAGGAATAATTGAACATGGCAAATTCCTGAGACGCCGCGCTATTAGAAGCGTTGTGGGAAGGATTTTTTTTGTTAATGTAAGTTAAACCATGGCAGAATCTTAAATTTCTATATATATTGTAAAGCTGTAAGGAACATTTTTTGTGAAATTGATTTGAACAATTACGAACACTTTATACAGTGAAAAAATGATCTTTTATGTGTTGACTTAAAGCTGCATAACATACAACATTTTATCCTTACTTACATCATGATTTGGCAAAAAAGAAGTAACTTGTTTTGTAACTTTTCTATTTATTGTTGACTGTTGTAAGCACAGAGCAAAAAAAAATATTTTGCTTTGCGCTTTAGATAAAATAACCCAGTAAGTATTGGTAGGAAGTTAAAGCCTTGATTTCTTTGTTACACCTTGCCTCTTTTGAGTAAATTTAGCCTTTCTTAGAGTGGAGCACGCTGTTAAAATATTTTCAGTTTAGTTTTGCTTCCAGTGAATTTATAACTAAGTTACAATGGGGCTTACTTTTATTTTCAGTGTAACCCTCAGCTTTTTAATTAGTACATACGTCAGTTCCAATGCAAGCTTAGTGTTGTAATCATACATGTACAGAGTAGTTTTTAGTTGAGTATCAAAAGTATCAAAAGTAACTGGCTAATTGCTTTGGTTTTGCCTTTATCGCGATCAGTGATTGGTGAAAAAATCTCGCGCCACATTTTCAACTAATCAGAAATAGAACCAGAACTAATTGTGTCTCTTGTGCGCACGTTTTCCTGCGATTTGTGTCCTCTGCAGGTATTACTTTGAGTTTTGATTGCTTTGCTGTATTGACCGAGACCTTTGTGATTGAGCAAAGTAATAACTTTGGTTTTAATTTAACGACACACAATTGAAACTCTCTCTATACCTAAAAATGAACGCAGTCTTGAGCAGTTCTTTTAGCCGTCACGGTCTTGGAATAAGACCCACGCTTATGTTGTGTGATACGCGTATTCTCCAGCTGCGTGAAGGGACCTGGAACTTAATAGATTAACCACAACAACAGCTAGTACAGCACCAAAATGAGGTGTCTTAACTTCTCGAGAGGCTTTTGAAGAAAGTGTTTCGTGCTTACAGAATGAACTTGACTTAATAGGTGTATGAGGGATTAAAAACCCTAGAACTAAGAGTTTCACATGGAGTCAGAAATCCCGTGCATATGTTGCGCTATGTTGTGGTATGTTTTCCTATGTTGTGCATTGTTATGTTATGTTGTGCCATGTCGTGCTATACATGTATGTCGCGCTATGTTGTGCTATGTTTGGCTATGTTGGGCCATGTTTTGCTATGTTGTGCTTTGTTGCGCTATGTTGTGCTATGTTTGGCTATGTTGGGCCATGTTTTGCTATGTTGTGCCATGTTGCGCTATGTTGTGCTATGTTTTGCTATGTTGTGCAATGTTGTGCTGTGTTACGCTATGTTGTGCAATGTCGTCCTATGTTGCAATATGTTGTGGTATTTTTCACTATGTTGTGGTATGTTGTGCTATGCTCTGCAGTGTTGTGTTATGTTTTCCTATGTTGTGTATTATTATTATTATTATTATTATTATTGTTTATTATTTTATATTATCAGTGTATGTAATGCTGAAAGTGTGTATATGTTGTGTGTGTGTGTGATGTAAATATTTAATTTATACTACTTAAACCAGCTTCCTGATGTTTTTAGCTTTTTAGTTATTTCAGGAAGCTGGTAACTCCTTAAAATAATCAAAATTATCTTTTCAATGTATTGTAACTTCTTAGTGGGTAATAAAGTGTGTGTTGTTGTAGTTGTTGCTATGTTGCGCTCTGTTGTGCTATGTTTGCTGTCTTGTGCTATGTTTTGCTATTTTGCGCTATGTTGTGGTAAGTTGCGCTATGGTGCGCTATGTTGTGTTATGTTGCGATATGTTGTCCTATGTTGTGCTATGTTGTGCTACGTTGCGCTATGTTGTACTATGTTATGCTACGTTGTGCTATCTTGTGCTATGTTGCGCTTTTGCTATGTTGTGCTCTGTTTTGCTATGTTGTGCTATGTTTTGCTATGTTGTACTATGTCCTGCTACGTTGCGCTATGTTGTACTAAGTATTTATCTAAAGACTCCACACGAACACTCGCTCATGCATTCATCACCGCACGTATTGATTATTGCAATGGTCTGCTGTTTGGTCTACCAGCCGCACATCTCAACAAGTTGCAACGTATTCAGAATAGTGCTGCCCGACTTGTTTGTTCCCTTCCTCGGTTTTGTCATATAACTCCTACTTTGTTTTCCTTGCATTGGTTACCTGTTTGTTTCAGAATTGAATTTAAATTACTTATTTTAGCGTTCAAGGCTATCCACGGGCTGGCACCTCAGTACATTACGGATTTAATTAACGTTAAGCAACAATTCGGACATATGATGTTACGTTCTCAGTCTGAACTACAATTATTGCCACCCATGACCATAACTAAGAAAACTTTAGGTGATAGATCATTTATGGCATCTGCTCCTAAACTTTGGAACAGATTGCCATCAAATATTAGAGCAGCAAATGATCTTAATTGTTTTAAAACACTTCTTAAAACACATCTTTCTAGACAGGCATTCTCAGGTTTGCTTTTATAGTTCGTTTTTATTTTTAGTTAGTCAAATTGTATATTCTTAGCCTTTTATAGTTCGTTTTCATATTTTATTTTGCTTAGTCTTATTGTACAGCGCATGAGATCATATCCACATGTATTTTGCGCTATATAAGTAATAATTCTATTTTATTTTATTTATTTTTATATTTTTTTATGCTATGTTGCCCTATGTTGCGCTATGTTTTGCATGTTTTGCAATGTTGTGCAATGTTGTACTATGTTGTGCTACGTTGCGCTATGTTGTACTTTGTTATGCTACATTTTGCTATGTCGTGCTACGTTGTGCTATGTTGTCCTATGTTGTGCTGCATTGCGCTATATTGTACTATGTTGTGCTATGTTTTCCTATGTTGTGCTGCATTGCGCTATCTTGTAGTATGTTGTGCTATGTTTCACAATGTTGTACTATACTGTGCTACGTTGCGCTATGTTTTGCTAAGTTGTGCTATGCTGTGCCATGTTGTGCAATGTTGTACTACGTTGTGCTACATTGCGCTATATTGTACTAAGCTGTTCTACGTTGAACTATGTTGCACTGTTATGCTACGTTGAGCTATGTTACGCTATGCTGTGCTATGTTTTACTATATGTTGTACTATGTAAGGCTATGTTATGCTAGTTTATGCTACGTTGTGCTATGTTGCGCTATGTTGTACTGCGTTATGCTACGTTGCACTATGTTGTGCTATGTTTTGCTATGCTGTGCTACGTTGCGCTATGTTGTATTTTGTTATGCTACGTTGTGCTATGTTGCACTATGTTTTGCTATGTTGTGTAATGTTGTACTATATGTTGCGCTATGTTGTACTACGTTGCGCTATATTTTACAAAGCTGTGCTGCGTTGCGCTATGTTACGCTATGTTTAGCCATGTTGGGCTATGTTGTACTATGTTGTGCTATGTTATGCTAGATTGTGCTACGTTGCGCTATGTTGTACTATGTTATGCTACGGTGTGCAATGTTGTACTATGTTATGCTGCGTTGTGCTATGTTACGCTATGTTTAGCTATCTGGTGCAATGTTGTCCTGTTTTGCTATGTGCTTTGCTCTGCTATGCTGTGCTACGTTGCGCTATGTTTTATTTTGTTATGTTATGTTACGTTGTGAAATATCCCTAGGGACATGTCAATTAAAAAAGAGGTTTTCTTACCTGTAGTGTAACAGAATTGACATTGAAAGAAAGACTTCATCGGATATGACAGCCGTTCTATGTCCAACTTTATCAAAAAACTGTCATTTTAATGGATCTTGTGAAACCTCACAACAATTAAGCGAAGTAAAGAAACAAAGTATTGTTACTATCATCGTCACAATCACCATCATCATCATCACCATCATCACCATCACCATCGTCATCATCATTGTTAGTTGTTATTGTGTCGTCCTAATATCAGCGCAGAGGCATGCATAAATGTCCTTATAAGATGTCTTGAGAGTCCACAGGTTAAGTAAGAAAAAAAAAAGCTATTAGACCAGGGTTGAACAGACGTATAACATTTATATTTAATTTACTTTTAGTTTAATGACATAGAGCTCAACCCGACCAACATTTTCGCCAAATCATATGGTGCCTATTTGTAAAATAATATTTTATAACTGATATTCAAAGCTCGTTGCGCCGTACGAAATTCTGGAATCTCAACGGCTGACTGAAGTGTGTTTTAGTGGCCAAAATTTGCATGCGTTAATGACTTTCTTCGTCTTCCCCGAGCTCTTTATAAACTTGAACTTTAAAAACTTGAATACTTGTATAGTATTTCTTTTAATAATCTTAACGATTTATTCTTTCCGCGCTTTTTGGACTTCACAATAATATTTGGAGCTTCTGTTTTTATTGCTTTTCACTATTTTGGTGTACAGCTCTCTTGCAAAGTAGTCAAAACGCCATACCTAAATTATTACCTCAGTTAATGTAAAAT
>JAHPZR010001870.1:5000-38027 GCA_019787425.1 Platygyra sinensis
CGTCGTTTTATTCAGTTAAGAACGTTCACGCTAAAATTTTCTAACATTGATTTTTTTCTGAAAATTTTACTATTGAAAGATGATGAGTTAATGATGTCAGAAATGTAAAAAAATTGGGGGATCACCGACTTCGTTTCGGAGAGAACATGCCCGGAAAAACACCTAGTTCTGAGTGAATCGGGCTTCGTTAGCGAAAAAGGTCACAGCGGCTGCAAGTCCCAAAATATTGCAATTAGAACTTTGAAGGGAAATGTTGTCTGCCAAATATGGTTTAACTGGACCTATTAAGCGAATTTAGTCAACTGGTGAGGTTCCTCAAAAAACAAGATTGCATTTAGCGACCATAGTTTCACGCGCCTTGCAGCCGCAAGATGGCAGGACTCCATGTCCCGTGGACAGAAATCTTGAAATTTCTTAAGGTGGTATGGTACCCTACATATGGACCAAAAAGTTTGTTTAAATTTGGTGAAAAAGATCAATTGTGTCCTATTACGCTCATAAACACAAAATGAATTGTGAACGTTTTACTCAAAATGGTTGCTATGGCAACCAGCCACAGCCTTTTGAGGTAGGTTTTTATAGGGTTAGCGCCAACTTTTCTTGCTCTTTTATAAAACAAGATTTGACTGTTAATTAAGCATGGCATGTAAGTGCTTGTTTGGTTCTGTGCAATGAACCTAAGTTTTGGCAGTTAGGTCTTCTTTTCGGTGCTTTTTACAGGCTTGTTTTATGAAATAACCTCATTTCATACCACGTTCATTGGACAAATCATCCCTTATCACGTGACAGAAGTTAAAATGTTACGATTTTTTGGCTTATTGCATTACGACACTATAGATGTTTCATTAGCGTAAGTTTCAGGAATTTTACCTTGATATCTTGCAAATAGGAAAGTTTGGCGTGAAGTCAGTCGGTACAAAAATACACATTTGAGAAAAATGCACTTAAAGTTTCTTACAAGAAGTATTAAGCATTTAACAAGCCCCAAATAACGGGCGGGGGGTTAGATTGGATCTCGGGTGAGGGGGTGAAATGATTGTTCTATTTTGTAAAAAGTTACTACAGTTTTAGGAAATATTCCTTTTCATAAGGGAAGCGAATGAGCCTGTGATGGTGATTCGAGGCAAGACCTTTGACAACTAATTATGCCAATCTAATTGTGCATGTCTTCAAAGCTTTTCTACAAAGTTTCCTTTATATATGTTAACACTAATCCATAGTTTTGGCCACTGTCTTATGGTAAACAACCGTTGCTATGGCCGTTGCTAGGTAAAAAAAACTTATATTACTGTGTACTTTCCTTAAATTTCGCACTCATCTAGAGGAAAATTAGCAAGATCATTTCAAAATGTTTTCGACAAGTGTTTAAGGGTCTTAAATCTTGTATTCTCAAAATATTGAGCTTTTCATGAAAATCACCATATTTTAGGGTATCATACCACCTTAAATTTCCCACATTGATTTTTTCTTCATTTTTGGACAGTGTGGAGATAATTGTAAATAAAGTCTCTTTCTGAAAGGAAAAGTAGGGGTCGCCGAACGTCCAAGATCGTTAAATCCAAGCAAAGCTATAGCAATGACCATCTGCCCCTATCATTGTTCGTTTTAGAACTTAGCGCGCGCGCTCGATGCATTACGTGGCATATGAATTTGCGTGCGCAGTAAGGATGCGCAGTAACAATTAGCGCGAACGTCCTTAAGGCGGGGCTTCACCTGAATTTAAGTGAATTTTGGTAAGTTTAAAGAGGGGTTGAAAGGGAAAAAAACCGGGTTTTGGAACACCACCACGAGGTTGATCATATATATGTTGGACAAATCACAGGCGGCCCAAGCGCGAGATGAGAGGAAATAATTAAATATAAATGAAACGTAGGCGAACGTGACTCTTGCCTTCGAGCGGTGTTGTGTTACAAAGATGCGATTTACAAGGGCTTGTATGGGAACTTTACGGGTTTGCTTAAATACCTGAAAAATGTAATGTTGTGTGAATAAAACTGACTTACCTTGCTTCCCTTTCATATTCTTTGTTGTTTCACGGTGTTTGAGGCCGTTTTGAAGCGTTTTCAGCGAGTTAGCACTGGTGGTGGTTTCCCACTAGAAAAAAACACAAGGCTGGCTGGCTTAAAATCGAACCGTCGTGCTGCGAAGGCCAAAATATTCCCAAGGAATGAACGTAACCGCCTCGAATCACGATCAGCTGAAGCTTGAATAACTCGCTTCCCATTCCATCGGTCGCTGGTTCACAAGTCTCATCGCAACGGCCTGTAAATCGCTCGTTTACCAGCGATTTACAGGCCGTTGCGATGAGACTTGTGAACCAGCGACCGATGGAATGGGAAGCGAGTTATTCAAGCTTCGGCTGATCGTGATTTGAGGCGGTTACGTTCATTCCTTGGGAATATTTTGGCCTTCGCAGCACGACGGTTCGATTTTAAGCCAGCCAGCCTTGTGTTTTTTTCTAGTGGGAAACCACCACCAGTGCTAACTCGCTGAAAACGCTTCAAAACGGCCTCAAACACCATGAAACAACAAAGTATACAAAAGGAAAGCAAGGTAAGTCAGTTTTATTCACACAACATTATATTTTTCACGTATTTAAAGCAAACCCGTAAAGTTCCCATACAAGCCCTTGTAAATCGCATCTTTGTAACACAACACCGCTCGAAGGCAAGAGTCACGTTCACGTACGTTTCATATATATTTAACCCTATTTCCTCTCATCTCGCGCTTGGGCCGCCTGTGGAGAAATGAGGATTGCGCAACAACCAATTTCGAGCTTCCAGTTGCAAAGATTTTTCGGTGTTTTGTGCTCGTGCTGTTAGTTTTGCAGTAAGTTCATTTTATGTAGCGCGCAATAATTGACCAATCAGAAACGTTCTTTATTGTTTCAGTCATAAACCTGATCAGAGCAGATTTTCTGGCCCAGTACCCCAAAGCTCTTCTCGTTGTCCGTCATACTCAAAAGAGAAGAGCTCTGGGGTCGAGAATGAATCGCTATCCAAGTCGCCGTCACGCTGGCGGTGAGGGAAGGCTATAAATATTGGTGAGCGGAGCTTACCAATATGAGAATCTTAAAATGGAAAACAAGGCGGGTGATTTTTGTTGGCTTACTTCTTTTACTACTCTTCCTCGGCATCGTGTTCCGATATAGAAGGAATTTTCCACATTTCGAGCCTTGGAATTGTACTAACTCTGGCGAACCTGAACGGATGTCAAATGCAAAGCGTAACGATACAAGGATCATCTTGTTCTACACCTCTTGGTTTGGACTCAAACCGTGGCCACATTTCGCTTCATCAGAACTCAATCTGTCTCATTCTTATTGTCCAGAAAAGAAATGTAAAATCACCTACAATGTTTACGATATTGGAAAGAGTGACCTGGTAATTTTTCATGCTCCAGATATGGGATCCAGAGGATATGTCAGCCATAGAGAACTTCAACAAATTCAAACATATCGGTGTCCGAGTCAACGAATGGCTTTTTTCTCCCAAGAAAGTGCTCAGACTGAGCCTGTAAACAATATTGTTATACCAGATGGCTTTTTTAACTGGACAATAACTTTCAAAACGGACTCAGATTTTTATTTCCCTTATGGAAGTTACGCTCGATTGCCATCTGCTGAAAATCCGCCGCCATTAATTGACTACGCAGCAAGCAAGAGCAAATTTGTGATATGGGCTGTTTCAAACTGCGGCCATATTCGAGAACAGTATGTCAAAAAGCTTCTCAACTACATCAGTGTTGATATTTACGGCAAATGTTCGTATATTTACGGACAAGACAACCAGTGTTTGAAATCACGCAACTGCGAAGACATCTTCAAGCCTTACAAATTTACTTTTGCGTTTGAAAATGGAGTTTGTACTGATTATATCAGTGAGAAATTCTGGACAGCATTACAAAGGAATTTAGTTCCTGTTGTACTTGCAAAAGATTATTACAGTGCTGATGCAGTTCCACCAGCCTCGTTTATTAGTGTGCAAGACTTCCCATCTGTGAAAGCTTTGGCAGAATACCTACTGTACCTTGATAAAAATGACACTGCATACAACGAATACTTCTCTTGGAGACAAAAATTTGTCTCAAGGAGAAATTTTAATTTTGAAGCTTGTAAAGTTTGCGATGCGCTGCACGATGGACGCCTTAAACCCAAAGTTTATTATGATATGTTCAAGAAGTTTTGGTATGAAGATGTTGACTGCAAAAAACGTGAAGAAACGCTGTTAAGACTTATTGATAAAGAGTAGGAGAAATCAGAGATTACGAGATGCATGCGTTCAACACACATTTGGTTTAAGAGCTTGAATGATTTCATTCACCGACTTTCAACTCCTGTCTGCTGCTTAAAGTGGCTCAATAGGGTTTTAAGAGCGCGCGCACCGATGATGCAAGCTTTAGTAATGTGTGACCGCTAGCTGACGCAAGCTCATGTAAAGCAGCGAACAAGTCAACAATATAGCTCAAATTACAGCCCAGAAGTAGAAACAGAGAAACCATTTAAAAGAAAACGCAAAGAAAATAATTTCGACGGAAAGGTCTTGTGTGTATTTTGATGAGACCGCCATTGTCGAGTCGCCATTACCAGAAATCCGAGTCTTATTGCGTCACGAAAACCGCACGTCAATCAAATGGAACTTAAAAAATGGCGTCCCGATGCTATAAAGAAATGTATGGGATCTGAAACAAAATCTCAATTTTCGCTAGCTTAAATAAATTAATTTCGATGTGCCGACCTTTCGCTGATAAATAATATGCAACTGCTCTACAAAGCGAGGGTTTTTTTACTGTTTCGCTCATTCTTCGGGCCGCCAAATAGCATCAAAATAACAAGGATTTATGGTTGTACTTGCTTACTAGTTTCATCAAAATACCTCCACTTACCCTGACTTCAAAGCTCTGTGCTGCCCGTGTGTTTCAAGCTTCCATCGGTGCCGACCCCTCAAAATTTTCCTCAAATTACGGTCGTTTTAAGCAAGTAAAATAAATCCTTTCATGATAAAACAGAAGGCCGCCCAGCAACACCAAAAAAGCGCTTCATCACGAATGGTTATAGCCTTCTCTGAGGGTACGAATGTCCTGCAGGATGCGAAGAAACGCGAAGAACAACCACTTTCCATCGCGCAAAAAACCACCATATTTACTTCAGCTTAGCCTCCTGGCAGTTTCACATGTTCTACCGCTGTCTAAGTATCTACAGGCTCAAAAATGCGAAAAATCGCGCGAAATTACGAATGGTAATATATGGGAAGACTTAATTCCGGCACTGAGAATGTCTCATGTTTTGCTCGATTTCAAAAAGAAAGCCCTTGATTTTAAGCTTTAAGTCACTGATTCCCCGTTGTCTTGTATACATCAGCAGCACAGTAGGCAAGCTGAAATTGCTCTGTCAATATACATCCCATATCCAATTCTGAAGAAATGGCATGAGCTTGTTGGAATCAAAGACGAGAGAGGAAATGAGTTGAACTACATTGACCTTCTTAATTTTAGGATTCCTGGTCAATGGTTCAAAATAAGCAAGGACAACGGATCAAGAATCCAAGGAAGATCTTTTCTTTTTCCTATTCTCGGCATACAATATATCAACAGTGCTTAACCTGTGAAGCACATCGTAAGAAACACGCTTCCTTTCGGACAGAGCGATAAGCGCCGCCATATCAGATTTTATTGTTCTAGTGTGTAACATGATATACCGCTGACAATTTTTAGCGGGCTCGAAATGTCCGCGATTTCTGGTAATGTCATCGACAAAACCGCGTGGTTCGAAAATTCGCGCATGCTCACATAGCGATCTTGGCGAGTTCCTATTCTGAAAGCGTGATTGCCAATGAGGTGAAAAATAGAAAAATCCTTATCAGATTTCTCGAATTTCCTTCGGTGAAATTCCTTAAGATTTGGCAGAGAAGTTATTCCTTATTAGCTTTCCTTGCTTTCAATTTATCAGAAAATTTTGTAAGACAAGGTTTTCGCTCAGCCAAAAAAACACAAAAATGCTAAAAACGAAAAAACTACCTTGACAACCCCTACTTTTTTCGATTTTAAAAGCCGTTTCTTCTTGCCAGACTCTACCCGGTTTGAACATATCAGAAAATTTTACCGAAGGAAACTGAAGAAAATTGAAATCAAAGCCGAACAGACGTCAAAAAATGGCGATGTTTGAGTAGTTTTAATTTGAGACTAAAAGCCTTGATATCAGAGGTGACTGTTGAACAGCAAATTTTGGCCCTTGTTTGTTATGTTTCAGTAGCTTTGATAAGGAAAATAGCAAAAAGAACGAGAATATTAACTTTAGATTGAGGCCACTGGCGCGCGCTTCGTAATCTTGCATAACCCTATTGAGCCACCTTAAGGTGGCTCAATAGGGTTATGCAAGATTACGAAGCGCGCGCCAGTGGCCTCAATCGAAAGTTAAAGGAGCTACGTCACGACCTGCGCATGTGCGAGATTTGGCTCCGTTCTCATTGAGATTCAAATGCATCCGCCATTTTGAATTTATCGGAGTTGTCAAATTTTGTACGAATTTAGCCCTTTCTGGTTAAAATTATTACGTCGTTTTGTCGCCTGTGTGAGATTCTCTTTGTCGATTTACTTAGTTTATCGCAGAGGCAAAATTATGGACACAGAAGAGGCAAGGCAGACTACGGCGGCGAGTTTCCTTCGACTTCATTACGTGACAGATCTGTATGTGTGAGCTGCTTTGAAGTTTCTGGAAATATGCTCCAACGCAACGAGAATTTTACCTTTTCCCTTAACTTCTTAGGTAAATCGATTCTCCTGCTTGTGCGAAAGCGCTTGTTTCACGAAACGGAAAGCAAATACAAATCGTGGCTGTGATTGCACGTGTAGTTCGACAGCAAATCCGTGTCGAAACATTGTGAGATTATTTATGCACTTTGCTTGGGTGTAACATTGTAAGTAGGCACTGAAGGCTGCACGCGTTTTGGAACAACTAAGTTCAGGTTATTTTTGGTTCTGTTTTTGTACAAGTCTTCATGTTTATGTTCATGTGTACAGCACATCTCCTTCATTTAGGCCAAACATTTCATAAAGGATCGAGCAGTTTCGAGTTTTTGCAGTTTGAATTGTCTTTCTCTTGAGCTGAAGAGGTTTCTAGGAGAGGTTGACTTTTCATATACATCAGGTACAACAGCTTTGACACGACTTTTCCAAGGCTGGTACAAATACAAGTTCATTACAGCCATACCAGACTGACAACAGGTCAAGTGAAGAGCACAAGAGGATAAATAAAATAGATATGCGAGGGCCTGCTTGTGTAGAAACATTTTTACTTATTATTATTCCGCGAACAAAAATATGCCTAGTTATGGAATAGCCCTTTTCACGGTTAATTTTTCTCATTTGCATTACAATGTAATCCAACGTGGATGCGAGGCAATTTCGGGCTAAAACTACAAAATAGCCCGAAATTGCCTCGCATACATGCTAGATTTTATTGTAATGCAAATGAGAAAGGTTAACCGTGAAAAGGGCTATAGGCCACAAAAATCAAAGCTTGAATACCCAATTCTAATGCATAAAGTGTAGTAAAGCAAGATAATTTTGTTTTGTTCCCTAGGTCCACTTGGTAAAACCTCCATACCTGCTAGCAAGCTTTCAAATTTCTTTGACAGTTGCTCTCACTAAATAAATCAATTACAACACATAATTTTGCTGGCACAAAATAACTTACTGGTGATAAGCTCCATAATGTTCTTTTAGGAAGTCATTCAAATGCTTGATGAAGCAAATTGTGCAACTTTTTTACAGAAGCCTGCCTAAACGAATTTAAAGCTAGGCACACACTAGGGGTCGAGTCGCAGGGTCTTATCCCTTAGTGTGTACACACTAGAAAATTGTGGGACTATTGGTCCCTGCGACTAGTTCCAGAAATGAAACCAGCTTAATTCATGGGACCAGTCGCAGGGACCAAAAATGTAGTCCCTGTGACTAGAATTTCGATGCAACATACAAGTACACACTAGGGGACTGGTCCTGGAAGCAAGTCCCTGCGACAAGTCCCTTGGTCCCTTGGACTGGTCCCCTGGCGTGTGCCAACCTTAAGATTTAGTTGAGCCGGCCGGTGTGAAAGAGACTTTTTTCTACCCACCCCTGGTACAGAAGGACAGATTAAGGTGTGGATGGAATGCCGGAGCCTGCACCTACTTCTAGCAGATTGGTGATACCATGGTGCAAGTGTGAAATGAACCAAATTATGCCACAAAAAATAGACTGTGATGACAGTAGCATGCATGTCTTCATGAAATTATGCAGCCTATTGGCACAATGTCTTCAACAGATACAGTGGTTATCTGGGGAAAGGAAACCGGAAGGTGTGCTCTAGTTCCTGTGTAGTAACAGTTTATCCCTCACACTGGGGTTTATATGGGATTCAGGGCTGATTAAGCCAAAACAAATTCAAGTAACAAGCTCTTTTCCTCTTTTCCCACAAGTAAGCATTTATAATAATAGTGGCAGAGGCATTTGTGTGGTTAATTTAAATCATCTTGACACTTAGTTTTCATCATTATCATTGCACATTCAGAATGGATGTTGGTTAGTTATGCTGAAAAAATACATGCTCAATACAAGGTTCTGAGGTATAAGTCACCAACAGCCTAGTACATGATTCTGTTACTTTTATAATAACAAGGCCAATGTTAACTACTGAAAAAAATTCAATACAGAAAAAAGATACAAAAGTACAAGGTATAGAAGAAAAGCAAGATACAAAATGGTTAACACTAGAAGAGCTCACTGGGGGATTTTTACCAGCCAGATTTCTAGCTACATCTCTGCAGGGCTGACTTGTGCAATGTAATAATTTTAAAAATGTTTCTCTACAACTGATGGCATGTGCCAAAATCCAAAACAAAACCACTGAAATTAAACTCCTCACAACTGTCAACAGCCAACTGTTGTAACCTGAGTGTTAATAATAAACCCCCGAGTGCTATTTTTTGTTTCATTTGTTTGCAGGGCTGCAAATAACAGTCAGTCTTTAGACACTGGCTGACCAAAATTTGTTAATGTAAAGATTAATAAAGATCTACTGTGAGTAAATCTAATAAGCTAATCAGTGATGTCTGACAACTATTTGTTTTGTCTGGCCAGGATGGTGTTTACATGTAAGTAGGACTGGCCAGGATGGTGTTTACATGTAAGTAGGACAAATGTCCTTTGAAGAGAAAAAAATTATTTGCAGCCCTGGTTTGGTTATTTTTGCTAGCAATGTAATTATATCGAGTTGCTTAGATCAGCACAGTCCCCAAACTGTAATCAATAAATTTTATTGACTATCCTCAAGTGGAGATCTTGCAATTTATTTTAGTGTGGAAGAGAAGTAAAAATTACCTTGATCATGTCATTGAAATGAAAGAACATTGGTACACATTGTGAAAACAATTTGTCTGTTTGAAGACAATTTGGATATGAAGCATCTCAAAAACTAATTTAATTGGCTGTTTATAAAATACAACTGTTTCCACGAAGAGCATCAACATCAACATCTTCACTGCAACAAAGACAACAAAACAAAACACATCAATCATGCATTCAGTACATACATGTATACATATATTTTATTGGCTCAACCGCATATAGTCAATGTTTGAATGCAACAAACAAAACAATATCAAATATATATACATAAAAACAGCTATAAAAATAAATGCAAAGTCACATGGCAAATGAAATTTTGAGCAGTACTGACAAGGATGCAGAGTACAAAAGGAATTTTGTATGTATAGGTAATGATACAGTTTCATGTTCAATTTGGAATTAATTTGCACAAGCAAGTTTTTCCAAAAGCTGAAATTGCATGACCCACTTTGACGAGTGCAACTTCAGCTTTTTGTAAAACTCACAAGTGCATATTGATTCCAAATTGAACAAGAAAAACCATATGATTACTTATTAATGATATAAACCTGAAAAAAAATTTGTGTGGAGGAAATGCTGGAAGATCTTTCTTGGAGTCATTTTTCACATTTGAGAAAAATTTGCAAGTTTCTGCACAAATAATTTTGGTCATCATTTTACCTGCTATCATTGGCTGAGAAAATTTCCTATTATCTTTCAGTCAATTATAATCCAGAACTACCAAGTGTGATTTGCACTGATGTTACACTTTTCGCATTGATGTTACGCATTTCGCACTGGTATCACAGTTGAACTGCACTGCTCTCAGCCAATCAGAATCGAGATTTTTTCATGTACTATAGTAATTCGGATAATAATTGTAACATGTGGAGGGCAGGATGACTGAAAAAAAAAACATCAGTTACTGACTGGGCCTTAATGATCACAACAGGTTATCCTCCACCCTTTAATACAACAACAGAGCCAAGAGTTTATTGTAACAATAGTCCTGATGATGCACGGAATCAAACACTTGTAAACCATTCAGAATAGCAAGGCATGCTAAAATGCAGGTGACAAATTATTTTGTTTTGGAAATTTCACTTGTAGAAAAACCTAGTTTGACTATATCCAGTTAGACTTCATACAGCTGGATTGTACAGGAACAATAACAATCCATTTTAAAGCAAAGCAAATGACACACTAACCTGACATAATCTCAGTCTCCCAATTATAAGTGGGGGGGGGGACAGGGGGGCGGGAGCCCGGGAGATTAGGGGGCGGGAGGCGGGAGAGGAAAGGGCGGGAAGCGGGAGAGGAAAAGGCGGGAAGCGGGAGTTCTAAGAGGGCGGGAAGCGGGAGAGAAATGCGAAATGCTAATTATTTTAATTTAACAATGCGTTAGAATATTTTCAAAAACATCAACCTTAATTATATTTGACTTGCATTTAACGTCTTCTCAGCCACTATTGAGACTTCCCAGCAAACGAGCAAACGAAAATTTGCGCTTGGACTGAAAAACAGGCTTACCTCCGGTTAAATAGTAAACCCGTTTACAGTGGTTAGGCCTTCCCCTTTTTTTCTCTGTTTACCGTCGTCCGACCGACCCAGATTTTCGCGTTTTCAAAAAAAAAAAAAGTTGTGAAGAAGGCAATGACATATTTGACTGCAGTTATCAGCTTAGCTTAGTTTGCCATCGATTGTAAAGCCACACATATGTTGTGACTGATTTCTTAATGAAGACTTCTACAATTACATAATTTCAAGAAGTCGTCCCTTTAATCGGAAATGCTGACAATGTTTTGTGCTGGCACTGCTGTGGATAATTTCAGGCGAGATCAGCAGTAAAAAAATGGTAGCCTTTTGTTTACGGTTGGACCTCGCCATAGAGGGAAATCGTCATTTTCTCGAAGACGAGTACAGTGACCTATCATTTTTTTTCTTTTGTTTTGAATTGAGTAATAAATTTCTCTCCTGATTTAAAATAAATTTGGACTAATTCTCAGTGTAGAAAAAAGGCGATTCTAAAACACAGGTCACAAAACAGAGGTCATTGTTTCACCAATACTGGAACAACCCTAAACCTTTACTAAACATTGCCTTAATGCAGTATTTAGGCCAAAAAAGTTGTCTTAGTGTAGTATTTAGGCCTAAGTTTAGGATTAGGAAGGGGTTAGGGTTGTTCCAGTATTGGTGAAACAATGATCCGTGAGCTGTGTTTTAGACCCGCCGATAGAAAAAGAAACAATCGTCAGAAACGTGAATTTAGTAAGCAATCGTGACTATAATCATGGTGCTATTATAGGAATTTAAGGCAGGGTTCGTACTGTTTTGAGCTCTTCAAATTCTCTGACTTCCCATGACTTCTTCCATGACCTTTTCAAGTTTTACATTGTCCTTGCCTTGTAATCCGCAGTAAATAACCTATCAAACAGAACTTTAATTTTCCATGACTTTCAAGGACCAACAATTAAATTCCATGACATTCCAGGTCTGGAAATAAATTCTTAAATTCCATGACTTTCCAGGTTTTCCATGACCTGTACGAACCCTGTATGGGGTCAGGAGCCCATTACCCGGAGCCTCCATCTCAGTTGAACCCTTGAGTCAACCCTTTCCCGTATGTTTTTATTTTTAGAACTGTGATATCTGCGGGACTTCTTTATTTCCCGCGAAAATGATCTTGTTTTCGCCGACGTCCGCATAACAGCCTAAAAGAAAAATGGCGGCCCAAGGGGAAGGCCGATCTCTCCCATTTTCCTTTTTATTTTGATCCCTTTTTCCAATCTTACAACCGAGGGAAACTGGGTATAAGCTAACTGGAAGTTAATAAAGTAATAGACAACTTGGAGGTGGCATTCATACGTGTTGAACCGCCAACAGTGCGAACCGTGTTGTATTTTCATGGTCTGTTATGGAGTTTTATGCTTTGTTTTTCGTTCTTGTTGCTATATAACTTCTTGTAAAATGAGATGTTCTGTATGATTCGGATTTTGCTGGAGGCCAAGGACCGACAAAAGCAAGGAAACCTATGGATTTTGGTCATGAAGATCTAGGCGATGCATGACGATAGTGTTAGCGGTCTTGACGATAAAAAAGAAGATCACGAAACGTCAAGCGTGAATGATATACAGCGAAGAAAACTCCCGGAGAGGCAGCAGAATAGAACCAAATAATCTGAAGACTTGGATCAACTCGAAATCTGGCACAAGGAACTTTCACTGAGCTACCGCTTTAAGTGTCGACATTTTATATTTCACTTGGAATTGAAGCCTTGTCGCCTTGTCCACTCGAAGACTTCGAGGCAGCTTCTCAGTTTCCTGATCGTGTGCTTGTGTTGTAACTTTCGGATAAACAAAACTGCGATCACCAAACAGGACCATTCCATTCTGTTCGCTTAGACGTCCGTGTTAACGGCGACTGGAGTTTGCATGCCTAATCTACAAACATACATTGGGGTATTGTTGTAAAATGGGGTTGACAAGCCGGTAACGACTCCTGCGGTTCTTGACATTTGTACATTAGCAGTTCTCTGCTCGGTAGCTTAACCTTTCTTTTTGCTTCACTCGTGTTTATGGGGGACACTTAATGCTGAGTTATAAGGAGAAATTTTAAGTAAAGTTGAGCCGTTAGCCCGTGTTGTAGCTGAGATTTTTAGAGGTCATAGGTCTGCGTGATTTCCGCTGTTATCGGCATGTCGCCTCGAACCTCTGTAATTTGCCATGTGTTTAAGCATTGTTTAGGCTCAATTCTATAGATTGCAAAATGTGTTTTTAGTCTCTAAACTTGTATTTGTCTTCGCGGAACTAAATTTGAGATTTTCCGTGAACGTGTTGCTTATTTGTATTCTATATTGTGACGCCGAGACCGGCTGTTTGATTAGAGCTGTTCGCAAGTACAGTATATTGACTGTCACGGATGACATATCTGTCCTCGTGCGTTTTTCTTCTCAGATGCCTTAGCTTTACTTCTAGAAAGCTTTACGTTCTAGAGCAGTTCTTATGTTTCTTGCAGCTATCTAATAGAGCTTTTGTTTCTCAAGTAAGGTTTATTCCTCCGTTTGGTAGTTCTGACACTACATAAATTCGAATGTAGCTGTTTACGCGCAAGTCTGTTGACTGTTTTGCGTGTTGTATATGCCGCTATTCGGCGTTCGGAAAGACTTGCTGTTTTCTGTGGAAGTTGGCTCATAAATATCAGAACTTTCCTTGGATTAACTTTCCTCGCTTTCCGCCATTATTGAAAAGCTTTCGTGTGACATGCCTGTGACTTATAACAATAGAAGACCACAGCTCTCTTATGATTGGCTGTTTTAAAAGAAACCCGCGAAAGCCTCGGTGGGAGATGATTCTAAAAATAAAAAGATACGGGAAAGGGTTGACTCAGAGGGTCTGTATGGAAGATGGAAGCTCCGGGTAATGGGCTCCTGATGGGGTATAAACGAGGTGCTGTTGCTCCTAAACGAACATGCATGGGCATGGGATGGGGACCCCTCCTTTTTATTTGAAAATTTAAGTTTCTATAATATAAACAATCAACAGGCAAAGTTTGACAAAAATCTCAGTGCAGGCTCTAGTTCAGTGGAATGACCTTAATTACGACGTCAATCTTTTCTTCCTCCATTGTCCTAATGTCAACTTTGTAACCTCGTCTTGTCGTTTCCAGGCTTCGCAGATATTATGCTAAAGTCTGGTCTCCTCTTCTCCTTTTTTTTCGGCTTTTTTTTTCTCTTTTCCGACCGACCAACCCAAAATCAGAAAACGTATTCGACAGTAAACGAAGGAAAAAAAAGGATGGCCTTACGTCATATAGGTCATAAAATGTCAAGCGGCATGAGTGCACGTGTCGCGTAAGCTGTCAAATTGCAAAAAAGTGAGACGAGCAGGCGATTTCAAATCACGGGACGGGAGCAGCACGGTAAAGGGCGGGAGGCGGGAGATAAAGGTACGGGAAACGGGAGAGCAGGGTACGGGAGGCGGGAGGTTCTGACCCCCCCTGTCCCCCCCCCCCCCCCACTTATAAATAAGGCGACTCTACATGCACTTGAACATATTTTCCACTCATCGTAGTCGAGGTTACAACAGGGGCAGCTGTAAGACATAAATAATACAAAATAATAATAGAATAAATAAGTTAACAGGTTGTAAAGGAAAAATGTAAGAAGAAAATGGCGAAATGAATTAAATGAAAGGACGACACGTAGCTATTCCTCCTCTAATAAAAGCCAAAGTTGAGTGTCGTAACTTGTTTACATATCAGGTCACCTTCAACATGGCGCCTAGGGCTATCTATCCGTATTTTCTTTCGTCTCGTATTTTCCTCTGTTGACTTACTTTCCTCTATTCGAGAGACAAAAGAATAAGAAACATGTAAGATGACTGGAAAACGGTACAAGCAAAGTGACAAAGTGCAAGTGAAACGGATAATTAACGAAAGGTACTTGCCTTCAGCTTCGTCGTTCTGGGGAATAAAGGCGGCCAGAAATCGTTGAATCATCATCATCATCATCATCATCATCATTTATTTGCCTTTATATTACAATAGTTAAAAAATAAATAAATAAATAAATAAAATTAATAATAATAATAACAATAATAATATACAGCAAGTTGTTAGGCGAGGAGACCTCAAGAAACCCCCAGGCTTATAGGATATCCGCCAGAAACCTTTACAAATGCCCACGAAAAATAGCAGCAGTGGTCTAACCAAAGCCTTCGATGGCCTTTTTTTTTACCCAAACTTTGCTCGCGTAGAATCTCTTCCGACCACTTCCAGATCGTGACGACCGCCTCAAGAAGAAATCACAATGCATCACAACATCAACGAAAATTCACTCACAAAACATCGAACATTAACCAAAATCCACATGTAAAACTCTACAACAATCACTTGACTTGTAACAGCTATCAAAAGAATAAACCGCTCCAGGATGGCAAAGATATTTTCCGATGAAGTTACGAATACGTTCTCCCCGACGACTTTGAAAAATTGAGGCTAAATTTTTCAAACTGTTTCGTGACTGCACGCGCATGCGCGGCCGTGACATAGCTCCTTTAATATTCTCGTTCTTTTTGCCATTTTCCTAATCAAAGCTACTGAAACATAACAAACAAGGGCCAAAATTTGCTGTTCAACAGTCACCTCTGATATCAAGGCTTTTAGTCTCAAATTAAAACTACTCAAACATGGCCATTTTTTGACGTCTATTTGGCTTTGATTTCAATTTTCTTCAATTTCCTTCGGTAAAATTTTCTGATATGCTCACACCGGGTAGAGTATGGCAAGAAGAAACTTTTAAAATCGAAAAAGAATGGGGTTGTCAAGGTAGTTTTTTCGTTTTTAGCATTTTTGTGTTTTTTTGGCTGAGCGAAAACCTTGTCTTACAAAATTTTCTGATAAATTGAAAGCAAGGAAAGCTAATAAGGAATAACTTCTCTGCCAAATCTTAAGGAATTTCACCGAAGGAAATTCGAGAAATCTGATAAGGATTTTTCACCTCAATGGCAATTACGTCGTCAGAATAGGAACTCGCCAAGATCGCTATGTGAGCATGCGCGAATTTTCGAACCACGCGGTTTTGTCGATGAGCAACTCGACACATGGCGGTCTCATCAAAATACGCACAAGACCTTTCGGTCCAAATCATTTTCTTTACGTTTTCTTTTAAATGGTTTCTCTGTTTCTACTTCTAGGCTGTAATTTGAGCTATATTGTTGACTTGTTCGCTGCTTTGCATGAGCTTGCGTCAGCTAGCGCGCGCACATTACTAAAGCTCGCATCATCGGTGCGCGCGCTCTTAAAACCCTATTGAGCCACCTTAAGTGAGGTATATGAAGTCTTGGGAGTTCTATGATTGTATTAAGTACAAGGACTTTGGTGATTGAATAATAAAGACTAAAGTGTATGTTGCCAGTTTGTGATGTTTTAGTCCGGTCTGGAGGGGATTGTGACAGTTACATAATATACATTGGGTTGTTTCAGTGTAAAGGTGGCCAGTTATGAACGAGATGAGTTTTGCGTTTTGAAGTAGTTCATGAGTCAGTAGTAAACAAATGGGAAGAGATATTTTATTTCAGGTTACAAAGGGTAACTTGATACTTTTGTTTTTCAAAACGAGTAATTTAATTAGAGGTCACGAATCGTCGCTTCTAGTTCAAAGGACATATTTTAGAGGAGACGAGACTATTTAGATTTGAAACAGTTTCAACGTTTACAAAATAAGTGGAAGTGACAATTGTTTTGTTCTTGTATGCAAATGTAACGAGAAATTTTTATTTTAGTTACAAAGGGTAATTTGATACCCTTGTTTTTCACAAGGGAGTAAATTCAATTAGAGGTGATGAATTGTGAGCACTTGTTTCCCCGAGATGTTTGCTATTTTTAGTTAGAAATGGTAACTTGCCACTTCTGTTTTTCATAAGGGAGTAAATTCAATTAGAGCTGACGAATCGTCACCACTTGTTCCCATGAAATGTTTGAACAAACGAAACGAGATATTGCTACTTTTAGCTACAAATGGTGACTTAACACTTTTGTTGAGTTATTTTTTTGTAAAAAAGATACCTCTTAGTCGGATTGGATCTACTATAAACTTCGAATCAAATTTCTTGTTTTGTTGCAGATTCATGTAACATGATATTTTTATTTGTGAGTTTTAAATGGTAACTTGACACTTTTGTTTTTCACGGTCAGAATAAACAAGCAAACAAGAAGCAGATCTAGCGGCGCTTCCAGAAAAATGTTTGGACCTATCTTTTCTTGATGAATTCAGGGGCATTTTAATATTTCGCATTAATCATGGCAATTGTTAAAAACGGTAACTTTGGGGGAGATTTTCTTAAAGTTAAGGTTTGTGGTATTCCTGAAGACTCCTGGTGGCGAGTTAAACCGCAAATTAATTTGATAAGACTTTGAGGTGACATAGTGGTTGCACGCTTTGCGAAATACAGTCTCAAAAGGTGCAAAAAATCTCTCAGGCGTTGGAAAGGGTAATGTGACAAGGGACGTCCCAGACTCTTGGCGTCTTATAATATTTATACAGTTTTTCATGTCTCTTTCTTTTTTCAGGGTTACCTTTCATAACGTCTTCTTGGTGTTGATATCGATATTAATTTGAAATGGTTTCGTGGAATATCAAAACCGAAAAAATCTACGATCATTGTTAGCATCAGAACATGTTTGTTATAAACTGAGTTAAATTCAATTATACGTTGACTAGTAAAAACGTGACAATCTTACTTTTCACGGGAAAGTTTGTGACATGATATTTTTGTTTTTCTCGAAAGTTATACAACACGATCCCCTTGTTTTCTCGAAAACTTGAAGGCAATATGCTTTCTCTTCACTGCTGGAGATAAATATCTACGAAAAAATGGAAGAAAGATTTTTTCAAACACTATCATTTCACGGATAAACAAAAACTAATCTAATTATCAGATTATCACATCTGGCAGGTCGAGTCACGGAACAGCACGTTCTTATTCTGTTGCCACCTTTGGCGTCAAAAACCACTTCAAATTATGAAAGGAGTTACAGTGAGAACTTACTGTATGAACTATTCAACGAATGAATCTGAAAAGTTGGTACACTAACTTACAACAAAAGCCTCGTAACAGATGTCAACAAGTGCAGGTGCCTTACAAACGACTTATCCAAGACGAAAAACATAGGCACGCAAGGCGTGCAAGAGTTATTTTTTTGTGAACTGAAAGGTTTCAGAGATAGCAGAATTCTGAATCGATGACATGTAAAATGTTTTACTAAACAAACTACAGTAACCTGACACGTCTCCAAATTACTATAGATATCATCTTATTTTCTAACAGGCAATTTGATTCGTTCTTTGTTACAACCCACACTGTGATTTGTGTGACATGCGCACATGCATAACTCCCCATCACTCACCGATCTCATAGCCCTTTCAACCCCAAGAGGAATTTTTGCTCAAAAATACTCAAGCCGTTAAGAGAACTTTTCGCATTTTATACGAGTCGTAAGTTTACCCTTTTTACAAAACAACACTACTTCACCGAAAATAGAAAGAAAGAGAAAAAAAAACTTTCTGATACATTGAAAGTCTGATTTTGCACTTTAAGTTGACGCCACGCAGTCTTAAAAAAATATCGAACTGAAATGAATGTCATCAAATAAAGCTATAAACTGCTACTGCAGAGACGTAAAAACAGTTTAGAAATGAAAGCTTCTTTTTTGTTTAATATCCTGGAAACAAAAGCCGACAATTTGTAAGCTCCCATTGAATTTATTCCCATAGCAAAAATAGAAGTGTCAAGTTACCATTTATAACTAAAAATAGCAAACATCTCGTGCGAACTATTTATTCTCCGACACGAAAAACAAAAGTGTCAAGTTACCATTTGTAACTAAAAATAGCAAGCATCTCGTGGGAACAGGTGCTGACGATTGGTTAGCTCTAATTGAATTTACTCCCTTGTGAAAAACAAAAGTGTCAAATTGACTGTTTGTAACTAAAAAATAAAAATATCTGTCTATATTTGCATGCAACAAGAACAAAACAATCGTTACCTGTACCTATTGTAAACGTTCGAACTCTTTCGAATCAAAATAGTCTTGTCTCCCCTAAAACATTTCCTAAGAACTAGAAGCAACGATGCGTGACGTCTAATTGAATTTACTCCTTGTGAAAAACAAAAATATCAAGTTACCTTTGTAACTAAAAATAACATCTCGTTCATTTGCATACAACTAGCTCACGCACTGTTTCAAACCTCAAGGCTCATCTCGTCCATAACTAAAATCCTCAACCTAACCCACCGAATTTGCCGAAGTAAACCCAATATATGAATACTTCCTCCTCTTTTATAGAAGAATAAATATGGCCGTTCTGAACTGTATCGGGATCAAATCTTCTCATATACCATTTACCTTTAAAACAAGAAATTTGATTGGCTGTTTATAGTAGACCCGATCTGATTGGTGTGACATACATACATCTCTCACTCACTCACTCACTCACTCACTCACTCACTCACTCACTCACTCACTCACTCACTCACTCACTCACTCACTCACTCACTCACTCACTCACTCACTCACTCACTCACTCACTCACTCACTCACTCACTCACTCACTCACTCACTCACTGATCCATTGACCCGTCCACAACATACTTGGACGCGTCGACTAAGAGATATTTTGTTTACAAAAAATAACTCAACAAATGAATAAAACTGCATATCTTATTTATTTATGGACAAGTAGTTTCCAAGTTCAGAGCTTCTAAATATAACATGGTAGTGGAAAAATACCAATGGAAGGACCTCCACAAATAAGTAAAGTAGGCAGGTTTACTCAATGTCTTTGCACAGTGTTAAAAGATTTTAAACTTTAGAGCATAACATTAGCCATCCTAGGAAAGTAGCAGCAACAAGAACAGCAGCTCTGTCTGATTTGGGCTTCTCTGGTGGAGCAGAATTAAATAAATATTTATGTAACTCAGTCTGCAAAAAAAAATCTGCACAGGTTGACGGCAGTCTCATGGCATTTAGGGTTACATGGTTACATTGAATACATCAACTTAGACACAGTTTACAATTGTGTGCAGTCCCTCATGGTATGACTGACTGTATACCCTTTGAACAGTAAAATAGATGGAATATCTTTAGCCTATGGAAAGTTAGATATTTGTCAAGCTATCTTGTTAATTAGTGTGTTGTCTGCCAAACCTTCCGCTATCTAGTTTCTGCTCTTTACTGTAATGATAATATTATTGAAAAAAACTACATTAATTTTATTGTAGGTAGTGAGTACTGAACAAGCTTTGTTAATTTTTTTAAAGTTAAGAAAGTTATTGTATCACAAAACACATTTTTTTGGTTTGTGACAGATTGTTCAGTTATCAACCTCAGTTCCTGCAACTGCTGTTGGACCCTGTCAGGTTTGACATGAAGAAATCAACTGGCAGTGTATCAAGATACATGTTGTCATAATTTAGTAAGAGTTCTGCCATTTCAGCCAAGATGAAAGCCTTTATGATCCCTCCCCGACAAAGAATGTCCTTTCCATTTTTTCTAATGAAAGTGGTGCTGTGTATTGCCGTGGCATTAGATGGATGTGGTACTGCAGCAGCAGTCAGGCTGCTGAATGTCCAGCAAACTGGATGCCATGTGGATTGTGGAACTGGCTTTTTCAGATGGATGAACAAAAACCTTGACTACGTGAAAGTCATCAAGAAGATGGATTACAAGCTTTTTGTTTTAAAAGCGCAAAATAGAAATTAAATGATTGTTTTTAAATGACTAAAAATGAGGAAAAGAATCACAAAAAGTAAATCAGTCAATCAATTATAAAAATAAAATTGTTTTATATTGTTTTCTACTTGTTCTACAGTTTTTAGCTTGCAGGTGCAGCATTACATATACAGCTGAACATGTATAACATTAATAGTCCTGTTAAAATTTTAAGCATATGACCTGACTGTTTTTCACCTTCGTTGATTGTGCAGTAGTAAGATCTTGCAGATGATTGACCCTATGAGAGCGGGTATGCAGTAAGCTTATGTTTCTATTGTTATTAATATATTTTTTAAGTGGACCTGTTGTTTACAGTCAAACCAAGTGAAGGGTACCCTTCAAGATTACATTTATGAATTGATTAATGGACCCTTAACGGAATATTGAACCCGCTAGTTATTTCAAGAATGCAATAATGAATGATTACTGGAATACTGAACCAACTAGTTGTTCCAAGACTATGGCTGATGGGTTTATGACTAGGGAGTTCAATATTTCAATAATCAATTCATTATTGCATTCTTGAAGCGATTTATTTATTTGATTAGCAGATTCAACATTCAAATAATCAATTCATCAATGTAATCTTGAGGGATATGCTTCACTCGGTTGCCTGCAATTGCCTGGCTACCAATTTGATTGCAATGCATACATCATTTGTTGTGGCTGGTGAAGCACACATGGATGTTACCAGGAGCCATAATCAGGGACGGAGACCGTAAGTCTTGGGATGCGCGCAGACCCATGATATGGGACAATTTTTCTATTTTTAGAACAAATTGCGCCATCCTGACGTCATATATCCGCGCTGATCCACGCACGTGTCTTGGGCTCTCGCGTGGACGCTGTCACGTTGTGTGTTGAAATGGTGAGAGTTGCGAGATTCTCCTTCCGATTTTTCACAGCGATGACAGGGAATAAGACAGAGAAGAAGAACCAGGGCTCTTCTATGGACTTTTATGCCCTGATTTAATGGAAAAGGTGTGTTTATCAGGGTCAAGAATTCCTTTAATTTCGTGCTGTGAATGAATAAAATCCGCTCGCCGGCTAGTTTTCCGTAATCTTTTGTGTTTGTTTTGTAGAGAAAAGTTCTGTAAGAAAACTGTTTACTCCGGTATCGAGTTAATTTGTGAGTTTGCCAAACAATGCTTTATCACAACCAAAATCTGTGTTTGATAGTTTCTTGTTGTTTCTGCTCGTTTGGCGAGTTTGCAAAAGTTTTTTAAAGGCAAGTCTGACGCGTACGAGTTGTTCATTTGCATAGTGCAGCGCGTGGAGCGCGTGCACTTTCAAATCCGAGTCGGTTTTTTCAGAATGTGAACAAATCGTGAAAAAGATTTGTGTTGTTGTCTTTTGTGCTGAGATACTACAACAGTTTTCACCAACGTTCACCAAAAGGCTATTAACATCATGCGTGTTTCTTTCACATAGTGAAACTTTACACTGCGAAAATAAAATAGACAAGGAGTTTTGACTCAATCGAAATCTTTATTCGAGTTCATTAAAAGCGTCATCGTAACTTGTCTGATTATTTCTGCTGTATTCACAAATTTTCAGCTAAGCTTTTAATATATGTTCTCAAGCATTAGTCAACCTTAAATATATTCAAAAACTAGAGATATTATCTGAGTTCGATGTACGATTTCACACCAAAGTACGAAGTCTAGTTTGTCAAGTTTTACTAGCTGTGCAAAACACGCATCGGCGGGCGCTCTCATTCATCGACAACAGACAATTTATTGGATTTTTACACAAACAAAACTAAGCAGCATCTACGGACATAAACCTATTGTCACTTATTGGGCCTAAACGCTGCTATATCCAAACATATCCAACTAGTTTTTTTTTTCTTTGTTATGGAAAAGCCTCTGGAAAAGCTGTTAATCATCTTCATGTGTAAAATTTAGATTGGAGTAATGTGAAGTTCTTGTAAAAGGAGCAGCCGAACTCAACTTGATCAGCGATATAAGCGGAACATACCTAAATTCGGCATTGTCTTCACTCAAACTGGAGCAACTTACGGCGAAAACACTTAAGCAAAATTCCAACAGTCATAAAGGCGTTGAGTTGTGGGCCAAAAGCATAAACGATTTCGGGAATTTCGGACGCCATTTCCCCTGCGCGACATCCGCGAAAATCCTCGCTGCAATGTACGCGCGTGTGCTGCAGGCGATGGCGCAATTTGTTCTAAAAATAGAAAAATTGTCCCATATCATGGCGCCAACCCCAATACTAGAAATTGCACGCGCTTACGGTCTCCGTCCCTGATTATGGCTCCTGATGTTACATGGGTGGAGTTCCTAGGCTGGTCTATAATTTTGCAAAAAAAAAAAATAATAAACAACTCCAGTTTTACATATAATTATGAATAGCATTAGCATTCACATTGTAGTATAAACTTTCATAACCATATGGCGGCTTAAGTATTATTACCCCCCTCCTCCTAGAACCTGACCTGTTCCAGTCCTCAGGGACTGGTGACAGATTGTATCCTGGGAGACAGGTTGCCTTCCCTTTCTAAAAAACAACTTCGCTGGTAACTGGTGCACAACCGCGTTCCAGGCCGATACTAAGGCTTTTCCCCACCTCGTCGAAGACTTGAAATAGCTTTGCTGGTATTAGAGTGGGGTTCATAGCTCTAGGATGGCTATTCAAAGGGTAGGGGCAAATATTGTACGTGGTCCTCAATATATACCAGTGATATTCGCAGACGAAATTTCCACGCTCGATGTCCGCTACCCTGGCCATTTCTGCGTTAAGAGAGATCATTTGTCCGCGGCAAACATACTTGTCCCGTGTTTTTCCCTTCAAACAACGCATTTTCGCAAGAGGCAATTCCCCATCAGAAAATGCGAAAGCTAATACTGACGCTGCTACGATAAACACGAACTTCATGCCCGACTTCGAACAGAAAATTCAACATTGTTACCAGAACCAATTTTTTGTTACAAAAGATATGTCAAAGAAAAACTTTCACGGAAACTGTCTTCAGCGTAATAACCTTAGCTAATTAGTGATGACCTTATCCTCGGCAAAAACAGAACATTTGCCGGGAATTTTGAATTGCCGCCATTTTGACGCAGTTTGTTTCTATGGAAATATTATGGCGCCCATTCCTTCTCGCGCGGAAATCACGCAAGCGACTTGGATCATGCGCAGTCATTTTGCCGCTGTGTCGTCGACAACTAAACCAATTCAACGATTTCCACACACGGGAGAAAACGGGAAAAACGGTCAAAAATGTCGCTGTCGACAACCGTTAGTTGTCGACAACTAAAGCAGTTCAGTTCTTTTGAAAAGGGAAATTGCTTAGTTGTCGACAACTTACAATTTTCGCATTTTGTTGTCGACAACTCGTCTCACAGACGACGTTTTGTCGGTTGTCCACGACATTTAGTTGTTGATAAAAAATAGTTGTCGACAACTAATCGCCTCGTCTGTGGAGGCCCTTAGAAAAATGTAATTTTGCGATATTTTTAGTAAGTCGGATCAGTAGATTTCTCTAACAGTGACCTCTTGTTTACGCAAGCTTCTGGTTAGCTTGTACGATACTTTTTATCACATTAACGAATTTTTAAGATCCGAGTCTTTTCTAGTCTAAAATCAGCTGTATCTTGCCCCTATCTTAGTTTCAGCTGTAACTGCATCTTCATTGCCCAGATCTATATTGTTGCGTTACTAGCATCCAGCGTTTGAAATCTCTGGTAAATATGGGTATACATGAGTATACAAGGGTATGCAAGGGTATAAAAGGGTACAGGAAGGTATACAGAGGTAAACAAGGGTATGTATGGGTATACAAGGCGTTCATATTGCACAGCAATCGATCGAAACGAAAATAAATTTCCCGCGCTGTTAACATGATAGATCTGATATTCAACCTTAGAAGTGTCAGAATTTCAGTCCAGCCCATCAAATTTAACAGACTCCCTCTACAGCAGTTTTGTACACCACAGTGTTAAATTGATTGTCACTTGGCTGCCAAAAAGCCGCTCAGGTAAAACCGCAAATCAAGGGCGATGATAGCAGCTTAACCGACCTATGACGTCACTCCATAGCAACCAGACCCTTCGAACATCCGGTTCGAACATCCGGTTATCTCTGACACTGCTTGTTTGAAGGTTACAAGTTTTATCCAAAGCGACTGAATTCACTGTAACTTTCAAGAACCAACAAACCTCTGAAACCAATCAAACAGTAAGTATTCCGTTACTCATGTGTTGTTTGAAAGGGAAACACGGTAAGCTGTGATAAAGCTAGTTGTGAGGTGAAGAACAAGACGATTAGTAATTTCTGAACTTACACATCTTTGAAGAACATTGCGTACTTATTTTGTTCAAATGTTGAATGATCTTTTATCAATGTTTTTAGTTTCATGATTCTACGGGATTACACTATACTGGATTGCTTTTCATACCGGATTACATTAGCCTATCCAGTTCAAAAACAAGCGTCTTCACACTGCGCCGCTCCGCTCCGTATCAACCCGGAAATACGTGACAATTTCGGCCTAAAATATATGGATTTTTTCTTACAAGGACGGTTTTTGTCCACTCTATTCGTAGTATCTGACTAGTTTGACTACCATACATCGCGTTATTTCCTTTTGATCTAAACTTATTGCATATTCACGCTTGGAAATTTTAACCTAAAATTCGGCCAAGTGTGCGGCCGCGCGGAGGATTGGGTCCATGTAAATTTCCCCCCCCCCCCTCTCCCCCCCCCCCAAAAAAATGGCGGCTCAAAGGGAACCTGACCAAGTGGGAATTATTAGTGGCATTAAAGGAGCCATAAACCGCCAGAAGTCGAAGTTTTCTCGGCGGATTTAAACTGTACATAAGTTGAGAGATTTAGACCAAATATTTCAAGAGCTAGGGAAAGTGGCTGAAGCTGTTGTGAAGGGAAAATACGGTCCCCTTCGAGATCGATGTCAGCATGAGATTTCTCCGTTTTATCCCATGTTGGAGCGCACAATGATACGTGCTAAGAAATGAATGTACCGCCGACTTAGTCCGCGGATGAGTAAAATCCATCCTTGGGTGATTTGTTTTGACGACCCGATGCCACAGGAAGTGTTCAATTTATTAAATAAAGGGGTTATAAATCTTACACGTTTTGGTAGTAGATGTTTTGGAGCACCCTTGTTCAGTGGCTTACTGTATTTTGCGAAACGAAACGAAACGAAGCGAATGGAATTAATATTCTTGTAGGAATGAAAATATCAAGTCTCACAACTGTCTAATTTTACTGCGCGATAACTTGAACCTAAAACAGGAATGAAAACACCGGAAGTGAAGAATTTGTTTTGCGAAACGAGGTCTCCGTCGACTGTGATGATCTCTAACTTATGCATCAATCAATTCCAGCGGTGCCCATCCCCCCCGGGCAACCGCGGGGCATTTGCCCACGTTGTCAGTCTCGGGGGTGGGACATTAGCAAATTTTATCGCGGCCCGGGGCCTGGGCATTAGCATAACCCGGGGCGATCCCCGGGCATTTGATATACGCGTTTTCGAAAGATGGATGAGTTTATCGGGAAGTACCGAAGTACGAGGCCTTTGTCAAAGACTGGCTTGTCCGTCAGGGACTAGAAAAACCTGTCTTCATTTCTTGTAAGCATATAAATATAAGCGACAAGGTGAACTACATTTTGTTTATCACAAAACAATCACTGACGTGAATGACTATTTCGCATTCAAAACTAGCCTAACAATTTTTAAATTCATGAAAGTGGAATTAAAATACTGAAGCTTTGCGAATTCAAATGATGCGATCTTCAACACAGATCTTGCGAGCTTAAAATGCGATGCATCATCATTTAAAATGTCTTGATTCTTTACAGCGACAAGGTGAAAAACACAAATATAAAAAAAGTCTTTAATACCATTGCATTAAAATACTGAACAGTTAACCGTTTTATTCACCGGCTAATAAAAAACTTCAAAAGTGTGAAAGGCGACGATCCCGGGGGCGGGGCATTTGCCCTCTTTCTTCGTCCCTACCCCGGGGCATTTAGACAGCTTATGTGTCCCCACCCCGGGGAATTTGCCCAATTTTTTCAAAAAAAAATGCTAATGCCCGTGGGTTAGCCCGGGGGGATGTGCACTGCTGGAATTGACTGATGCATTATTTCCTAGCGTTCGTTAACACTTTTCTTATATATAACTCGATGCAGTGATGATTTTTGAACAAAGATTCTGTGCTCCGCTTCGCAAATTACAGATCTGTATTTTGCGAAACGAGCTCTTCGTCGGTTGTGAAGATCTCTAACTTATTTCCTAGCGTTTGTTGACACTTTTCTTATATACAACTCGATGCAGTGATTATTTTTGAACAAAGATTCTGGCTCAAAAGGGCAAAAGTGCTTCGTTTCGTTTCCTTTCGTTTCGCAAAATACAGATCTGTAATTTGCGAAACGAAGCACTTTTGCCCTTTTGCCCTTTTGAGCCAGAATCTTTGTTCACATCACGAGTTAAATATAAGAAAAGTGTTAACGAACGCTAGGAAATAAGTTAGAGATCGTCACAGTCGACGAAGATCTTCTAATTTACAAATTCTTCACTTCCGGTGTTCTCATTCCTGTTTTAGGTTATTGCGCAGTAAAATTAGACAGTTGTGAGACTTGATATTTTCATTCCTACAAGTTTATTAATTCCATTTCGTTTCGTTTCGTTTCGCAAAATACAGTAAGCCTATTCAGTCACAATAACATTCTCAAGTATGAGAAAGACTGTGTGCCCTATTTAATAAATTTGAGCACTGCCAAGGATTTACAAAGAAGCTGGGAGTTGGAAAAGGGGAAGTGAAACTCATTGTTGATGAAAGTAAGAGTGGAACTATGAAATATAAATATAAAGAAGAAATGTTGGAATTGAAATGCCATTAAGGCCATTGGAATGCCTTTGGTATCCTTCATCATTGAAAAGGGAACAGTGTTTTTATACCGTTACAAATGAGTTGAGGCAGGAGCCCATTACCAACATATATATATTTTGTAGTTAGTTTTTCATCTCGAATAATTTTTATTTCTCCTTTGTTTCATCTTTATTAGCATAGATTACCATACCTAAAAACAAAAGAAAGACAAACACATTGCAGACTATGAAGAATAAATGTAGTTCCAGCACTCTTTAAACAGCTATTTAAATAATTGTTTAATATTTAAAATACAGGAAAAGGAAATAGACTACAAAATAATTATAATGATTTATAGATATCATAAAAATAATGTATTCTTATATGACTTTCATAGAGTAATTTTATGTAACCTGTGAAGTAGCTAGTAGACTCAGTTATGCACTATTATGCACTAATTGCAGTTTCTTCTTTTGTTTACTTACTTGTGGTTACAGTGGCATTTGTTGTTAGTAACTATTTCACGGGTTACGTAAAATCACACTTCTGTTATAGTTAATAATACCATTATTAATAACAATTTCTTATATATCATTTGTTCCTACAGAAATGTTTCTGTCATAAAAGTTTTTTCATCGCTTAATATCCTTATATAATTGCATGTAAAAAATCCTTCAACACACACACTCAGCAGTTAGGAAATGTACTGCTGAAATACTTGATCCTTCCAAAAATACTGTATGATCTCTCTCACTGTAAAGTACAAATTATACGAAAGTGAAATAGTAATATCCATGTACAGATTACAAGAAGTGGTGTAGGAGCTGTTTGTGGTTTTTTTTTTTCAAACTTTATTAGGCTTAGTTACCACAAATTTACAAATATGCAAGAAAAAAAAAAAAACAAAAAAACAATAGAATTAGGTAATGCTGCCCAAGAGGGTCGGTACGAACGGGAGACCCATGCGAGGTACCGCCCGGATGAAAAAAAAAATGCAAAAAATATAACATGCATGACAAAATGGATTTGTAACACGAATCTAAGAATAACATAAAGTTAGTACAAGTATGTTATAGACGATGGCACGCACTCCTAATTGGTCGCAGTGACATGTTAACAATGACATGTTATTGTTTCAGTTATTTGTTTTAGTATTGGTTCGGTTCAGCATTACAAACTATGAACGGTATCTTAAACATAATGTGCTTGGTTTACCATCTGTTACGGAGGTTACTACTTCTTGCATTAGTGGATGCCCACAAAAGAAACAGTGTTGAACTTAAGCATCTTTGGACATACCACAATAGCAAAAATTTGGGGGTTCTTTGAAATGCTTGTAGGAATTAGAGAGTGCTGTGACTGGTGGTAAACTAAGAGTGAAGGTTGCTGGAGAGGCACCCACAGCTTACTTATGTGATCATGCTTAAAAACCTGAACCCAACGTTACGTTGTTTAAACTCACTGTTTCTGGCAAAACCTGCTATCTGCACATGTTTTGCCTCTCGCCCTTACATTGTGTTGATCCCCAATCCCACTCCATATTTGTCAAACATTTTCTTCGAGTGAGCATAGACCAAATGCCCAACACTCCACACAGTGCCTGACACAGTACCAAACAAAACAACCGCAGTGAAGTATCACTGCATAACTGAGCCAATTTTGCAAGACTTTCTTCAGTTAGATGGTACATTGATGCACAGTCCCTGAGTCGAATACCAATGAAGACAATTGGCAGAAGTTGCATAAGCAACTTGGGATCATTTGAGTCACCCTGAATTGCTTTCACGAGAATACATAAAGCCATGCAAGATTAGGCGGGAATCTTTACCAGTTAACCTGTAACTGAAGTCTTTATCTTTAACTCTATCCTCAAGGAGCCACTTACCTAGTTGTTTTTTCATTCTCCCTGCTTTAACATCTTGTTCCATGACCTTTAAATATCTGGACATTGCCGAATTGGATGGCAAATCATCAAGGCTATCTAATTTTGTGGGGAGGTTACTTACAGAAATAGCAAGATCAAGTAACATAATTTGCATGAAAATGTTGGACACCATTATTCTTAAGGTGAAGTGGTTCAACAACTTCCTTGTCACATAGCTTACCAATTAACAGTTTGAATTCTTGTCTGGACTTTTTTACAGCAATAAATTGAGTTACTCTGGATCTCTTTGTTGAAACTGCTAGATGACTAGGTAATTTTTTTCCTTGAAATGTTCAACCTGTTTTGCAACATTGATTCTTTCTGCATACTGCCAAGGCTTCCACTTACAATCATGAGACTCTCCATACTTACCATTCAGTGGGTTACAGTCATCTTTAGAAACATTAGCAAAGCTAGAAAAATATTTAGCTGCATTATTTAATTCCCCATTTAAATATGCAAGGAATTTCATATCTGCTGGTAGGAGATCAAATGAAAAGTGACTCTCTTACCCATTACTGTGTGTAAGATTTGCTTTCTATTACTTCTATGTCTGTAGCAAGTTTTACTGTAAAACGAGAAACAACCATGTGGTCCTCCTTACAATTAGCTCCAAATAGCAAAAAAATGTCATTGTGACTAGCTACCCTGGGCCCCACATTCAAAAAACTTAACAGCCACGACATAGATTGATCCCATTTCCCAAAAGGAGCCCCATCACCCCCAATAGCTACCTTAAATGCTCCCTCCCTCTCACTGTACCACACCAGCTTATCCCCAGGTTTCCTGTACTGATCAGTCTCAAAATAGAATTTGGCCAGCAGAAGTAGAAAGTTCTCCAGGTTTCTATAGACCCTATCAACCTGCTGATCAGGTGGAAGGTCACGACAACGGGTTTCCCTTATTGAGTAAACTTCCCCCACATTAATTTCTTCAATTTTTTTCATTAACAACCCATAGGGAAGAAGTTTAGGAATTGGGATCCCCATACCAAACAAAACTCTTTCTTTTGACACAGAACATTACAGTTTCTTGGTGTGTTTCTCAGTATTTTTCATAACAAGAGCTGATCTTGATTGTTCATATTTTACCTTTCCCATCAGTCCTCCTGCATAAAGCATAGAAAGTGAACGAATGACATTATGATCACTTTGCTCATATTGTTTAACCTGAGGTTTTATTACTGCTAGACTACTAGCTTTTCTCATCTTTTTTGATGAAGAAAAGTATTTAGATAAAGCTGCTGTCTTCGCATATTTAGTCAGTGTTGAAAACATGCCATCCAAGGCTGGGGACCTGTTTTCAACAGATCCACCATTCACCTCTGTTGCTGCAACCAACGTTTCAAGTCATCTTCTGCTGGCACTTCGCTGAGGCATATTTAGCTTTCCCTCATCACTGAGTACAGTTGGACTGTTTTTTCCTTTGAGTGGACGTGTTAGCTGTCACTTCGAAAACTAACCTTCTTTTATTTTTGATAGCAGGAAGATCAGCTATTACCTGATCAATATTTTCTTTTAGTTGAGTTTTCTGCAAGTCAAAGAACGTAAGTAAAACCTTTAAGCCCTACGAGTGATCAGCATCAAATTTCTCCTTGTAATATCAATGCCTTGTTAACAAGACTGGTCATGAGAATTACGGACATGATCACACGAGATGAATTTGCTTGATATTTTATCAACTTATTCCCACTACTTCTGTAAGAAATGAAGGTAGCGAATTTAACTTAGGACATTTACTCTGGAGTAAATTTTAGCGGATCGCTGGAAAAATCGCAAAAATAGAAACCTGCAGAATTTTCGTGCACACGGCAGTCCACACTTTTCACTAAAAAAAAACTTTTCAAGCTAAACTTACCTTATTCTTGAGTTGCTGAATCCTTTTTTTAAAGTACAAATTTCCTTTGATTTCGAATGGTACTCCGCTCGAAGCGTAGCCCTCTGCTTGCTGAGCTCCCCAACAGGAAAATTTGACTTGCATTTCTTCAACGCAGAGCTCTTTCTTCGTGACTTGCTACCCATTTAAACCGCTCTGCGAGCCATATAAAAGCGAAAATTTCTAAGAAGCAGAGGCATCCGGCAAAAAAACAAAATGAGGAACACACAGCCAAGGTTTCAGGTCTTTTGTTTACGATAACATAGCTGACAATAATTAATGATGTTCCCCAGCGAGAAAATTTCCCACAAAAATACTCAATTTTTCTTGTAGGACGGCGAAATCGGTGTGCTTGAAACAGAGACTAAAAGCACAAGGAAAATTTTTGCAGAGGAAAGATGTAAATGTGACAGAGTCACTTTTGCTTAATTTTCAGTTAATTTTATTTGTCCAGAATTTGAGTTATTTTTGTTATTAATCTTAGTAATGTTCCTTAGTTTCTTTATTTCCTTTCACACCCTGCTTATCATGTGTAATAGACCTTTTTACCGCTTTGAATTCTATTGTTTTGAAAGACATTATGGGATGCCCAGGGGGCAAATTATTATGTATTTGCCCCCTGGGCATCCCATAATGTCTTTCAAAAGAATAGAATTCAGAATGGCCGCCATATCGGTAAAAAGGTCTATTGTATTTAGTCCTACACGTTTCTTGTACGTAATTCCTGTTGTGTAGGAGAGTAAACACCTATTTCCTTTATGTATTTCCTGTTAGTAGGTCTACTCCCAAACCTTATTTGGTTTTTAGTTATATTTGCATTTTCCTGCATTCTACTATAAATTTACTACCACTAGCTCAATAAGTTCAGTTACTATTCGCCTGCCTAAGGAGTGCCATTTCAAGCTGAAGTTATTTTCACTGATGTTTAGCTATCAATAGCATTTGGTATGTTTCAGTATTTTTTAGGTCACTATAGTCCTAGGTTAGTCTACTAGCATATTATTTTCTATTCGTTTTTCTGGAGTGATTAGAGTGATTTCACAAACCCCGTTTCTTAAATGCTAATTAGAATCCCAAAATGCTAATGAATACGTGTGTTCAAAAAGATAAAACTCGCTCACGTGTGTCTACAACAGAGAAATGAATTAGTCGCTTCATCACTGGATAGTTCCGAAGAAGAGAATGGCAGACAAGAGGAGAAGAAGCGAAAGATTGATCACGCAAAAGAAGCACAACTTGCTCATCAAAAAATGTGTCAGAAAGCCACGGACACCATGAACAATGTGAACGACTTGCTCGCAAAAGTGAATACCTATTTAGACAAGTCCAAGAAATAAGGAAGAAGGAAGCCCTGTCTTTGCTCCATATTTATTCTAGTCGGGCAGTTCTCAGCTATTTAACTGAACTGATTGATGTTCGTTTAACGCATTTTGACCACTAAATTATAGTTCATGTTTTTGGCTCTGTTTTGCTCGGTGCGCATAGCCGAGCCGTTCTAAATCGGTTCAAGTTTCAAACGAGACCCCAGATTGTAATTAATGAGATCGAGTGCCCTTCTGTGTGATAAAAAAGATATCAAAACATTGCAAACATTGTTTGTGTTTGCGGGAAACCATCAGAACGATGTATTGGCTCTATTGTTCTTGCACATTAGCATTTAAAGATTCCAATTAGCATATAAGAATTTGGCGGTTTGTGAAATCACTCTATTATGGTTAAGATTTTCTTAGTTTAGCAGGATAA